>CM075986.1:3142472-3445777 GCA_038087875.1 Malacoraja senta | reverse complement strand
TCGGCAACTGCCGGCACCCGTCACTAATTACCACCCATAGGGCCCATGGCTGAAGCCTCCGAAGCCGTGTGTGTGAGTGATTGTGAGTGAGTGTGAGTGAGTGTGAGTGAATGTGAGTGAGTGTGTGTGTGTGCATGCGCGCGCGGCCACAAAGAAATTGTTTCCCCCCTGTCCACCGGTCCCCTCCATGTTTTGATAGCGATTTCCGTGTCTGGACCTATGGACTTTACCTCAGGGATACAGTGTGGAAACAAACCCTTTGGCCCATTGAGTCCACACCGACCAGCGATCACCCCATACACTAGCACTATCCTACACACTGGGGACAATTTACAGAGGCCAATTGACCTACAAAAATTCTTTGTTTTAATGGCCTGTCCCACTTAGGCGATATTTCAGCAGACTGCCAGCAACTGTCAAGTTCCCGGCGGTCCTCTGAAAAACCGGGAACTGGTACGGCGACTGTCAGAGTGGAACACACACACACACACGCACAAATACATCGCAAAGGCGGGGGCCAGGGAAAGCGGGGGGAGCCCTGTCTGAAAATCATACGGTGCAAAGCCAAGGTGATACAGACACACACCGCGATGAACAGGAAGGTTAAGACGGCTAGCACAGTGTATGGTAATTCCTTTAAGAGGGGGGATGGGGGCGGTGAAGGGGAGAGAAGGGGGGACAAGGGGTGGGGGGTGGGGGGAGGGAGGGAGAAGGAGTTAGGACACTTTCAAGAAGCCAGACAACTTTTAATAAGCCAGAGATACACAGCTGTGAAGTTCGGCAGACATTTAACATTACCGGTCAGTTATCTTTGGTTCTGAAAACTCCTGCTTACAATTTTTTCCCCAACGATTCAGTGAAAATGACCGGTCAGCAAAGGCGATTAACTAAAACTACCTATGACTACCTTGACTACCTATAACTACATGGTGACCCTACGATAACTACATAACTACAACGGCACCTACAATTACAGGATTATCGAATTTCTCCATGGCGACCAATTTTTGGTCGCAGAAAACTTTTCAACATGTTGAAAAATTTGTGGCGACCATACTGAGGCCGCGACCAGTTCCCAGAATGCGGGAACTTCTCACGACCATGACGGAGACTCACCAGAGACCACCAGCGAACATGTGGCGACCATGTGGCGATCATGTGATGAGCGCAGAGTCTCCTGCACTCGCCTAAAAAGTCGCCTAAGTGGGACAGGCCCTTTAGAGTGTGGGAGGAAACCAGAGCACCTGGAGAAAGCCCACATGGTCACAGGGAGAACGTACAAACTCCATACAGACAGCACCCTTAGTCAGGCACAAACCCAGGTCTCTGATACTTCCACAGGACCGACCTGACCGGAGACCCAATCTACAATTTCCCCAGAAAAACAGAGCTGATCAAGGAGCAAGTTATTTTAGATATTTAATTTGTGTTTTGAAATCCTTTTTAGAGTGACAAGGCAGGCATGGAGAATGAGAACAGGGATTTAACAACAGGCAGTGCAGCCAAATCAATGTTTGGAATCAATGTTCATTTTGGAGGGCACTGCAAGTACTCCAGGAATAATATAAGATCGTTTCAACCCTCACCCTGAACACCGGCGTTCCACAGGGCTGTGTGCTGAGCCCACTCCTCTACTCCCTCTTCACCTACGACTGCACACCTGTACATGGTACTAACACCATCATCAAGTATGCAGATGATACAACGGTGATTGGCCTCATCAGCAACAACGATGAGTCGGCCTATAGGGAGGAGGTCCAGCTCCTAGCAGCATGGTGCGCTGACAACAACCTGGCCCTTAACTCCAAGAAGACCAAGGAGCTCATTGTAGACTTCAGGAAGTCTAGGGGCGGCATGCACACCCCCATCCACATTAACGGGAGGGAGGTGGAACGTGTTTCCAGCTTCAGGTTCCTGGGGGTCAACATCTCCGATGACCTCTCTTGGACCAACAATACCTCAACTCTGGTCAAGAAGGCTCACCAGCGTCTCTTCTTCCTGAGGAGACTAAAGAAGGTCCATCTGTCTCCTCGGATTCTGGTGAACTTCTACCGCTGCACCATCGAGAGCATCCTTACCAACTGCATCACAGTATGGTATGGCAACTGCTCTGTCTCCGACCGGAAAGCACTGCAGAGGGTGGTGAAAATTGCCCAACGCATCACCGGTTCCTCACTCCCCACCATTGAGTCTGTCCAAAGCAAGCGTTGTCTGCGAAGGGCGCTCAGCATCGCCAAGGACTGCTCTCACCCCAACCACAGACTGTTTACCCTCCTACCATCCGGGAGGCGCTACAGGTCTCTCCGTTGCCGGACCAGCAGGTCCAGGAACAGCTTCTTCCCTGCGGCGGTTACACTACTCAACACTGTACCTCGGTGACTGCCAATCACACCCCCCCCCCCCCCCCCCCGGACACTCCTCCCACCAGGATTTATTAGATTTATTTATTTACTGCTCATATTTATGTCGCTCTTCTAGGGAGATGCTAACTGCATTTCGTTGTCTCTGTACTGTACACTGCACAATGACAATAAAGTTGAATCTGAATCTGAATCTGAATCTGAATCAAGTAGAAGAGGCAAAGGCCCACAGCAATTCCTAACACATGTGGTAGTATTGGGAAAACTAATGGACCTGATGGCTAAGATCAAGAGAATTAAATGAAGTGACAGCAGAAACAGTAGAGCTATTAATTAAAGTTTCTCAAAACTCATCGAGTTCCATGAGGATATTAGTTGGGAAAGCAGAAAATGTGATGCTTTTGGCGCAAGGATAGTGCAGTGAATGGATGGATATGGATCATGTGCAGGCAGAGGAGATTACTTTGACCTGGCATCATGGAAGGCTGAAGGGCCCCGTCTCATACTGTACTGTTCTCTGGTCTTATTTAAGAAAGGATCAACTAGCACTGAAGGATGTCTACGAGAGGTTCACTGGGCTAATTTCCGGATTCAAAGAGTTGTCCTATCATGAATAATAACAAAATGCTGGAGTAAATCAGCGGGACAGGGAGCATCTCTGGAGAAAGGGAATGGGTGACGTTTCGGGTCGAGACCCTTCAGAAGATGAAGGGTTTCAACCCGAAACGTCACCCATTCCTTTTCACCAGAGATGCTGCCTGTCCCATTGAGTTACTCCAGCATTTTGTGTCTATCTTCAGTTTAAACCAGCATCTGCAGTTCCTTCCTACACACGAATAATATCAAGCTCGATCTGTAGAACTGCTAACCATTCCTGATACATCATGATGCAGGATAAAGTTAAGATCCTTAAAGAACATTCTTAATAGTTGGGAGAGATGACTAAACAAATGGCCACAGAAGACTTTTTAGAGATTTTTGAAGCTGCCACACCCAAAATAGTCAATCAAAGAAATCATGGATGACTTGAACTGACAGGAATTTTCCATTGGTCACCAGCACTAAATAGCTGCCATGCATCCGCCAAACTCTTTCTCTGCCTTTTTGAGAGAGCTTAAAAGAGCTCTTCATAGAACAATTCAAGATGGCAATGAAACAGGTAGTGGCCACTGTGGTACCCAATTAGCGTTAAAGACCAGAGACCTTTCTTACTCCAAAACTCCTGTACTGATAGTCGAATTGAGTCTCATGCACAGGTAAGCATATTGCAAGTGAGGTGGGAGTGGGTGCAAGTTAATGATGGACCATGAAAAGGATATCAAATTAGATATGCTTCAGATAGTAAACAAATCACCCATGAAAACACAAGATTGGATTATCTTTGCACAAACTGATATTGTAAAATCACTATAGAGTGTTTACTATCTGAAGCATATCTAATTTGATATCCTTTTCAGAAATGAATTTTCAAAAATTAAGAGAAATGGTTTTCCGAGCTGTACAAATATCACATTATAGTCAGGACATAAAATACGTGTCTATATCAGTTTTGTACGTTTCTCCGAGGGCTCATCACAAGTTGGAATGAGGTACAAACAAAGATCCGATACTCTACGTTACAGTAGCATCGGCATGTCATGCTCTTTCTAAAATGTTTCTCTGGAGTTCATTGTCTTGGAGTCAATTAAACCAAATTTCAGGAAAGGTCCACTACTGTCCGGCACATTTTTTAAATGTCTGCAAACGGCAGTTTTGGAGTTGTTTTGCAAACGTCCAATGTTTGGTGAGTTCGTAGAATAACTTTGATGCTACATTTGAAAGGCACGAACAAATTCCCAACAACAGCACCTTGCTCGAGGGCATAGTAGAGAACATGTGAACGGATGGATGGATGGACAAGGCTGATAGAGTTGAATAGTCATGCAGGGGAGAAGAGGCAGTGCAAGTTGGAACAAAAAGTGCGTTTGAAGGAGGGACAAGGGGAATGTGAGGGCAAGGGCACTCACAGTTTCTTATTAAATATTGTGGCGGGTGCGTGGAAAGCCTGGAATGAAGGCGAGGAGCCAGGTGAATTTTGTAAAGGCTTTAATTAGTACAGGACACTACTCTCTGTTTCAGTGGGAGACTGAAGACCAACTGCCACTCCAACTGCCCCAGCTCTTATACTCATAGCTGGGCCCCGGCGAGACGTCGGCACCCATGAGGTGAAACAGCGGGCGCATGATCCTGGCCGTGCACGGTACAAAACGGTGGTAGAAGGCAACCACCCTGACGAATTCCTCACTGTGGCCAGTCGTGGAAACTGGCACACAGCGTCTACCTTGGCCGGGAGCAGCACCGCACCCTGCGGAGTTACGTGGTGGCCCAGGAAATCAATTGACGTCACCCCGAAATGGTATTTGGCTACATTGATTGCCAGCCCATGATCGCTGAGACGCTGGCAAAGCTGGCGGAGATGGGTACACTGCTCCTGCCGCAAGCGGCTTGCCACGAAAATGTCATCGAGGTACACAAACACAAAGTCCAGGCCACGGCACACGCAGTCCATAAGCCGCTGAAAGGCCTGCGCAGCGTTCTTAAGCCTGAAGGGCATGCGCAGGAACTCGAAAAGGCCGAATGATGTTATGATGGCCGTCTTGGGCACGTCGTCATGGTGGACAGGAATTAGATTGTATCCACACACCAGGTCGACCTTGGAGAACACCGCAGCCCCTGCGAGGTGTGCACTGAAATCTTGAATGTGTGGGACCGGGTACCTGTCAACGATGGTGGCATCATTAAGCCGACGATAGTCTCCGCAAGGGCGCCAGCCACCGTCCGCCTTTGGGACTATATGGAGCTGGGACGCCCACGGGCTGTCTGAGCGGCGCACGATACCCAGCGACTCCATAGGGCGGATCTCCTCCTGAGCTAGACGGAGTTTGTCCGGAGGAAGACGCCGCGCCCAGGCGTGTAGGGGCGGGCCGGTAGTGGGAATGTGATCCTCCACCCCGTATTTCGGGGCGGAGGAGCAGAACTGCGGGTTGAGGATTTCAGGGGAGTCGGCCTGTACCCGCAAGAATGTAGCATCCACGGACGACAGGGGCCCATCGGGCCGGACGACCGGACCCCTCCGCGGAGGGCATTTAGGCACGGCGGAGATGCGGTCGATTGAAGCCCCGACCTGCTGTGTGGCCCCCTGCGCCGAAGGGGGGGGATCTCCAACGCATCCAGGGCCTGCTGACGGGCCATCCAAAGTTGATCGGCACACTCGCCCACCGACTGCATGTCGGTGAAGGGATCGCTGGTAAGCTGCAGGCGGATGTCCGACGGGAGCTGCTGTAGGTAGGCATGCTTAAAACAGGGCTCGTGGTCGCCCATAAGGGCCAGCATATCGCCCAGCAGGGCCGAGGTCCTGCGGTCACCCAGGCCAGTCATCCGCAGGATTTGGGTCGCCCGCTCGGCCTCGCTGAGGCCAAACTTATGAACGAGTAGGGCCTTAAGGGGCTTAAGGGCCTCATACTTGTTAGCCACTGGGGTGCATGGAGAAAAGGCTTAACCCGTCGTGCAGAGGCCTGGTCGTGGGCGCCGATAATATAATAGTATTTAGTGATATCTGCCGTCATGCCCCGCAGTGCAAACTGCGCCTCGGCCTGGTCAAACCATATTTCGAGCTCGTCAGTCCACAGGGTAGGCAGCTTCAGTGCGACGGCGTGGAGATCAGCGGGGCTGGCTTGGGCCAAGGGCGGTTGACCGGGTTGTGCGTCCTGAAGCATATTCTATCCCATCGCGACTTGCGACGAAATGTCGAGTGTCACCAGTGTAGCGGGTACGTGGAATGCCCGGAATGAAGGCGAGGAGCCAGGTGAATTCTGTAAAGGCTTTAATTAGTACAGCACACTATTCTCTGCTTCAGTGAGAGACTGAAGACCAACTGCCACTCCTCTTATACTCATAGCTGGGCCCCGGCCCCGGACCAGTCCATTAAGTGCCGTGCGGGGTGAACCAGGGAGTAGCCTACTTCCCAGGAGCCACCACAATATCTTCATTTTGCAGCTGTTGGAGGCTGTGCCTCACAACTCCAGAGACCCGGGTTTAATCCTAATGCCCTGTGCTGCATGTTCTCCATGACCAAGTGGTCTAGTTTCCTCCCACAGCCCAAAAACAAGCTGGTTGAAAGGTTAGTTGGCCACTGTATAGCTGTTAGTTGGCCCAGTGCATTGATGAGTGGTAGAATCTGGGGGAGTAAGTAGGGATGAGGAATCCGATGGGGAATCCAATTGTTGGATTCATGGAAGGTGGTCTTGGAGGGGAGGATGCTCATCAAACTGCGGAACATCTTGGACAATACAGCTCACCTCCTCCATGACACACTGATCAATCTGAGAAGTGCAGCGGGTGAGGTCTGAAGAAGGGACTCGACCCGAAACGTCACACGTTCCTTCACTCCATAGATGCTGCCTCACCCGCTGAGTTTCTCCAGCATTTTTGTCTATCTTCGATTTTTCCAGCATCTGCAGTTCTTTCTTAATCCTGAGAAGTACCTTCAGCCACAGACTGGTTCCACCCAGGTGCAGTACAGAACGCCACAGGAGATCCTTCTTCCCTGTGGCTATTAAACTGTACAATTCCTCCCCCTTCTGTCATGGGGTAGACTGAGACTGACCCCCCCCCCCCCCCAGAATCTGTAGAGGGAATGGGCAGATGATGTTTCAGGTCAAGACAAAGAGGTCACTGATCTGAAACATTGCCTTCCCGTTTCCTCTACAGATTCTGCCTGACCACCGATGCTCCAGCACTTTTTTTTGTTCAAGATTCCAGCATCTGCAGTTTCTTGCATCTCCATTCTGACTGCTAGCTTAACGGCCTGTCCCACTTGGGCGTCATTTGCGCCTCATTTACGTGTCACGACGCACGATGCGCGCATGGTGTGCATTACGCGTGCATGGTGCGTGGTGACGTAGGCAGTGACAAAATCCCCCAGGATTTGGGGATGTACAAAATGTTCACGCGCCATCTGCGTGACGCGTAAATGACGCCCAAGTGGGACAGGCCCTTTATACTTTAGCCTGGAGCCACATTGCGTATTGAGTAGCTATCATGAAGACAATTAGGAAACTCATCTAAGGAAAAAGAAATGTACACAATTTAGCTGCAGAGCTGATTTAAGTGAGGTTCCAGTCATAGATAGGCAGCCTGATCAGTAAACTGGAGAATTTTTGAGTGGGAAAAATAGTTCATGAAGTTTCAGGTTAAGATAAACTCATGTAGAGTTTGAGAGCATGAGTTTATCTTACTGGGTCAGGGAGAGGAGTTCTGGTTCAACGGTGGTCAATAGAAAGCAAATGTGGATGTGACTTGCTTATTCAATAGCCTGGATAAAATATACCTGTATCTCTAGTCCATACGACATTTTAAAAGGCATTTACCGCATCAACATTAAAGCAGAAAATGCTGATTATACTCAGCAGGTCAAGCCACATCTGTAAGAGAATCAAATCAGAGTTAACATTTCATGTTGAGCATCATTATTAGACCCTTCAACCTGAAATGTTTACTTGGTTCCTTTTCCCACAGATGCCGCTTGACCTGCTGGGCATTTCAAGTTCAAGTTCACATTTATTGTCACATGCACCAATTGCAAGGTGCGGTGATATTTGAGTTACCATACAGCCATACAAGTAAAGGGAACACAATACACAATAGAATTTAACATAAACATCCACCACAGTGGAATCAGCATTCTTCACTGTGATGGAAGGCAATAAAGTTCAGTCATCTTTGTTCACCCGTGGTCAGGGCCTTGAACACTCCGCAGTCACTGCTACAGATGTTCAGGCCCTCTAGTCAGGATAGTCTAAACTCCGACGTCGGGATGGATCGGAACACTCCGCGGCTTGGAGTTCTCGAGTCGGCCGCTTCTTACCGGAGACCGCAGCTTCACGATGTTAAAGTCCGCAGGAGCTCCAACACTGGCGATTCTCGGCAAAAGATGCCGTCCCCGCTCCACGAGGGTAAGTCTGTGCCTGCAGCTTGAAGCTCTGGGCTGGCCTCCGAACTGGAGAGGCCGCATCAATCCAGTTGTTAGGCCGTGAGGGGGGCGAAGATGCGACAAGGAAAAAAGTTGCATCTCCGTCGAGGTAAGTGACTGGAAATGGTTTCCCCCTATGCCGCCCCCCCCGCCCCCCCACCCAGTCCCGCATCAAACCAACCGAGAGAAATTAAAACATACATTTAGACACATTAAAAATAACAAAAAAGTTGGGAAAAAAACACACGAGATGCTGGCGAGGCGACCACTCGAGGCACAAAAAAATTTCCAGCATTCTTTCAATTATTTACTTCACTCAACAATTCTGCTTCCAGGTGCTGCATTTCTGGGATAACTGGTAATTAATGGGTAAAAATACAAAGACTACTCAAATGACGAGCTCCATTGCTTAACCGACCCACTTCCTGCAAGTTATTTTGTTGTCCATTCCTGATTCTCCATTCATTAAAACTGGCATTGGATATGTACAATCCCCAATCCAACTATCTGAGCACCAACATTCAACCCCTCAAATGAGATTCAATGGGCTCATTCCTGATCATCCTCCATCAAATCCATTTCAATTATCATTTAAAGTGTGACAACATTTCATTGAACATTTTGATCAATTTATTTAACTTGACCCCACTCAAGACTCCAAGGTCTGCATCCCGTGACAAGTGATTAAAAGCAACAGGCAACATAATCAAATGTTCAATTATGATGCTTAGCAGGCAGATACATGGATGTTTCAGTTATTTTTCCATGTAGATATATATATTTGTCTATTTGTCTGTCCATACGTCTGTACAATTATCTGTCCATTGATTTAATTATTATTTATTATTATTAAACAGTAAAAAACTGTTTTGCTTGCTGTTCAGGCAGATCATACCATATGCGGGTGCAATAAAATTAATCGCGTGTACAACAAATAATGCAAAAGGAAATATAATACAGCTACGACATGGTACAATGCGGAGTGTAATACACAATAATACAGAGCGGCACGGTGGATCAGAGTAGAGTTACTGCCTCACAGCCCCAGAGACCCGGGTTCGATCCTGGCTATGCGTGCTTGTCTGAACGGAGTTTGTACATTCTCCCCGTGACCGCGTGGGTATTCTCCGAGAACTTCGGTTTCCTCCCACACACCACAGACGTACAGGTTAATTAGCTTGGTATGTATGTAAAAAACGGTCCCTAGTGCAGGATCGCGTTAGTGTGCAGGTATTGCTGGTCGGTGCGGACTCGGTGGGCTGAAGGGCCTGTTTCCGCGCTGTATCTCTAAATTAAACTAAACTACAGAGAGAGGGTGCTATGAATGTAGGATTCAACAAAAAAGACGGCTAAAAGTTATTGAAAGCTTTTTCATTCATGGAATCAAATCTTTTTTCTGTACTTGACTGCGGCATAAGGGTTTAATTGGCTGGTTGAGAAGGGTCTCAGGAGGCAAGCTGTTCAATCAAAGTGAAGGGACACACCAGACAAGTGGCCACTGGAGACGTGCCTTTCGTTTGACTGATCAACAGTAAGCATTTTTCTTCCTAATGCCATCTCCAGGATATCTTTATTTTCATCAACTCCCTTATCAGCAGGACAAATTATCGTCACTCAATGAAAGTACTGCATCAGACTTAATGAACTCATTTCCCAATGGTAATTGCAGGCTGGAATTTAAATGGGATTAATTTGGTTTACTCAAATTAATTGTGATCTTGACATGACATTTTAAAATGTAAGGTTGTTCTATTTGACGAAGTGAAAAGGGAGATTTCTTCGGATCATCAACAATTAAAAGGCACTGCAACCATCTACAAAGAATTTGTTGTTTTCTCTTTCCTACATTAATTTCCATGCAATAGATCTTAATTAATCTCCAGTACAATCAGGGAAACAAGAAAATTCAGATGAAAACATTCTTATGTATATTACAGAAGGGCGTTAGTATCAAATTATGTGCGAAACTATGGAGACATCTTCCAATAATGTTAAATAGCTGGTCCACTTGTGAAATTCTCATTTCAACTCTGTTCGGCAAACTGAGAAATCATTTGAGCATGTCTTAACACTCTCAAATAATGTTTTCAGCACCATTTTGATGTATTTTCATCTATAACTAAAAATGTTGACCAAGGTCCAAAAACCATTTGTTTCCAAAGAAAATGCAAAGAGCTAACTGTGAGAATTGTGGGAACCAAACTGGTCTGCCATCTTAGATGGAACTCCTCCCCCTTCTGTCGTGGGTTAGACTGAGAATGACCCTCCCCCACCCCCAATCCTTTCCCTTCGTCACTTTAATTTCATGATTCATGTATTTTTGTGACGGCTGGCAGATCAATTTCCCTCCTGGGACAAATAAAGTTCTATCGTATTGTATCATAGACAGACACAAAATGCTGGAATAACTCAGTCGGTCAAGCAGTATCTCTGGATAGAAGGAATGGGTGACGTTTCAGGTGGAGACTGAAGAAGGGGCTCGACCCAAAACATCATGCATTCCTTCTATCCAGAGATGCTTCCTGTCCTGATGAATTACTCCAGCATTTTGTGTCTATCTTCGGTGTAAACCAGCATCTGCAGTCCCTCCCAAGCTGTTCTTCCATGCTATCATGATCATGGCCAATACTTCATACTGTGGAAATTAAACTTTAATCCAGTGAAGTTTCCCTACTGTGCTAGGTTAAACATGTCCCATTGTACTACCCCACAAATTCAACAACTTGAACACCTACATGTCTTGTGTTGTAGTGATATGGCTGTGCTGCTGGATGAAAGCAGAATGCCAGATCACAATACCCAACCGTGTGAACAAATATATGTGACCCACTACACATATGTCCCTGTCATGAGGCGGCAGCGGTATAGTTAAGGGCCTGTCCCACGGGCATGCGACTCCATGCGGCAAGCGCGACCTAACCGGAAGCGGGGACCGTGCGGGGGCCGCGCGGAGGTCGCGGGGCCGGTCCCACTTCGATCGCCGGAGCCGTATGGAGTTGTGTGGAGCTGGTCCCGACATCGCGCGGGGCTCCGAAAAACTGACACTGTTCAAAAGTTCCTCGCGGCAACGGCCTGCCACCCCGCAGCCGCATCGAGGCCGTGCGCACCGCATCGATGCCGTACGCAGCCGCCTCGAGGCCGTGCGCAGCCGCATTGAGGCCGTACGCACTGCCTCAACGCCGTACACACCGTCTTGACGTCACTCGACCTCCGCGCGGCCCCCGCTTCCGGTTTGGTAGTGCTAGCCGCATGCTGGTGGGACCGGCCCTGTACGGGGATCACTCGACCTCCGCGCGGCCCCCGCTTCCGGTTAAGTCGCGCTTGCCGCATGGAGTCGCATGCCCGTAGGACAGGCCCGTTACAGTATAAAGGACCGGGGTTCCATCCTGACTATGGGTGCTTGCCTGTACGGAGTTTGTACGTTCTCCCCGTGATCTGCGTGGGTTTTCTCAGAGATCTCCGATTTCCTCCTACACTCTAAAGATGTACAGGTTTGTAGGTTAATTGGCTTAGTATAAATGTAAAAACTGTCCCCAGCGTGTGTAGGATAATGTTAGTGTGCGGGGATCGCTGGTTGGTGCTGACTCGGTGGGCCGAAGGGCCTGTTTCTGCGCTGTATCTCTAAACTAAACTGAAATAAAGCCAAGATAAATCTGAAATCAAGTGATGATTCTTATGCAATCCGTAAACAATGAAGCCTGAATGTAAACATTGAGTGCTCTCCAACCCTTCAAACCCTTCATCAAAATGCTGGGCAATAGGAATTTCCTAGTTAATAGAGTTAATGGGCAGAGTCAAGGTGACTGGACATTGGTGGATCCCTGGAGATACCAGCCTTTCATGGATTTGTTTGTCCTCGACTTGGCGTCATGGAGTCTTACATCATGTAAAAAAGACCCTTTGGCCCAAGTTATCCATGCTAGTCCTACCAGCCCGTGATTGGCCCATATCCCTCTAAACCTTTCCAATACATGTTCCTGCCCAAATGTATTTTGAATGTTGTTATAGTACCTGCCTCAATTATCTCCTCTAGCAGCTTGTTCCATATACCCACCACCCTCTGTCTGGAAAATGTTGCTCCTGTAAAAGACTGTGTGTTCACCTTATCTATTTCATTCATGGTTTTATACCCCCTGCAGAATCGCCCCTCAGCCTTCTGTCCTACAAGAAATAAAGTCTCAGCCTGGTCAACCCTCAATGTAGCCCATGCCGTCAAGTCCTGGCAACATCCTCAAATCTTCTCTGCATTCTTTCCAGCTTAACAACACCCTTCCTATAGCAGGGTGACCAAAACTGAACGCAATGCTCCAAATGCTGCCTCACCAACATGTTGTACAACTTAACATAACATCCCAACTTCTATATTCAACCCCCCCCTCCCCCCACCTTACTTTCCGTCTGAAGAAAGGTCCTGTCCCAAAACAACACCTGTCCTTTCTCTTCAGAGATGCTGCCTGACCCATTGAGTTACTCCAGTACTTTGTATCCATCTTCTCCGTACCTCAATACCCTGACTGATGAAGGCCAATGTACCATCCATAGGAGTTCAGTCAAATGCAAGAATCTGGAAACAAATTGTACAAGTAATCAATTCTTAACGATCTGCAAGCCGCCCTTTAATTTCAACATTACTCACGTTTCAATCTCTCGCTGATTTTGGACATAACACTCTCTGCAATTACTCAGTATGTGGAACTGTCCTGTTTGCATCGTCCGAGAACATGTCTAACTTCCTTATTTTATCATCTAAAAATCATGTCCATGATGACTAGATACGCACGTATTCTCCTTTGTACCATGTTAATTGTGTTACTAGAACTTGAACTGACCAATATAGAAACGTCTGATGTTCAACCATTGCACAACACGTATGCTTTGATGTAATGAAAGTTTAAGCTTATCTGCATTCAGAAAAAGTTCAGATAGATTTCACTTGGGTGATGATTCTAACGTTCACCACTTTCTAACACAGAACAGGACATATTTGAACTATTTTATTCACTTGCAACTTTCTGCCACCATTGCCACGTTACAGGACTGCAGAAAGATAGTAGTATTTGTAAACATCAGTTTAGCAGGATCAACCCACTGAGTCACCCCAGCTTTTTGTGTCTATCTTCTGTGTAAACCAGCATCTGCAGTGCCTTCCTACATATCAGGATTTCCTCTCAGCTTAAAGCCTGTTTGAATAGTTCAGAAGAGATATCCTTGATTCCAGGTGGATTAGTGTTTTTGGTAAACATGAGTTCATCAGGAGTTAATTGCATTTCTTGCTTGAAGATTTCTGACCACTGTAGTTAGAGGTGCTGGACTGATGCCTTCACACGTTGTGGAGGCACCTCCACCTTGCCAGAAGTCTCCGAGGTGTGGAGGGTCAGGTAATTTCATTCATAAGTGTCAGGACAAGGCAAGTGTGATTGCATGGGGATGGTAGGTAGTGCATCTGGGCACTGAGATAACGCAGCACAATCCAGCCCAATACATAGCACCCCCCAAAAAAGACAGCGCAGAAGTAACTCAGCAGGTCAGGCAGATAGATTCAAGTCTGATGAAAAATCCCGACTGAAACATGACCCATCCACGTTCTCCAAGGATGCTGCCAGACCTGTTGAGTTACTCCAGCACTTTGTGTCTTTTTTCTGTAAACCAGCAACTGCATTCTTTGTTTCCCCAATGTATAGCCCTGCAAGTTGACAATGAGTATTTCAAAGATTGGCTGATGCAGAGGTACAATTGCTACTTTTTGGTTTCTAATTTTTATGTTAGTTTTGCAATCATATCACATGTACCAATGAAACAATTCCCATCCCTAACCAATAATTAAAATCATGTGTATGTGTGGTCAAGTTGAGTTTATTGTCAAATGCACAAGTTTGGTGTGGTATACACACAATGTGTTTGCCGGTGTTTGCACAGCATCACAGGCAGCGAGATATCGCAGGCAGTGGCGGCATTGGGGCGGCAAGGTGATGCAGCGGTAGAGTTACTGCCTTACAGCACCAGAGACCTGGGGTCGATCCCGACTACGGGTTCCGTCTGTACGGAGTTTGTACGTTCTCCCTGTGGTCGCGTGGGTTTTCTCCGGGTGCTCTTGATTCCTCCCACACTCCAAAGACGTACAGTTGGTACCGACGGTGTAGGATAGTGTTCGTGTATGACGTGAACGATGGTTGGTGGAGCCTAGGTGGGCCGAAGAGCCTGTTTTCACACTGTATTCTAAACTCTAAAGGACAGGTCATACAAGATGTTAATGCCCAAGAATTTGAAGCTGTTAACTCTCTCCACCACCAACCCACCACTGACAATTTGCACAAAAAGCTTAAGTAATTCAGCGTGACAGGCAGCATCTCTGGAAAGGAATGGATTGGTTTGAGACCCAAATTGGCACGTGGTCTCCAAACCTATCCTTTCCGAGGTCAACAAAGCTTGCTCTTGGAGAAGTTGTGGCATCAATCAGGTGTCTCTCCAACGTAAATAATTGTGTGCAAAATAATCAGATTTTCAATAGCACAATACTAATCTACACAGCAGAGCTGCAAGTACATCATTCTACATTATTAAATGAAAGAGACTGTATAACAGCAATTGGTGAACTGCAAATGGTGGATATAATATTCTCAGCAGATTAAAATTATAGGCAAAATCATTCTTCCACATGGCAGAAACAACATATGGGACTGAATAGCAATTGCCTTTCTGTGAAGGCAAGTGTTATTTTTATATATGAACGATGACAATTTACTTCACAATTCAAGAATTATTGCAAAAATTTGGTCACATCAGTTGATTCAATAAAAATACCGTCCACACTGAGCAAATGATGGAATAGTGAGGTGGTTCTGTTAACAAGTTCAACTTATGAATTTCTCAATTCAATTTATTACTTAAAATAGAATTTAATTCAGTGTCTCCCAAATCATAAATAGAGTATGCTCAGCTCTGACACAGTAGAGCTAACTGTGGCTGTTTGAGATTATGCAGGAGTTAGAAAACTATGTGAATATAGCAGGCATTAATTCAAACACGAACCAGTCTTCAGAATATCTGTTCCCATATACTGTATATCGCATGTAGTGATTAGTTTGAAAGCGAAAGGACAACTCTGTAAACAAACAGTGCTATCTACCAACGTGATTTTTCAGTGTTGAGTTCTGAGGACTACAGTGTGCCTCACCAGAAGATTAGACGTTAGTATTCCATCACCAACAAATAGTTTTCTTCTCATACCTTCTATCCATGTGTTAATCCCGGCCAGTTTGGAGAGTCTAGGACCTTAAAATGAGGTAAAAGCTTCAGTGCTGCTGGGAGATTTGGTCAATTTGGAATTGCTCTCTGCAGAAGTGGGACAAGCTGCGGAGTGCTGCCAGTGTGTCTAGAGCCTAGATACAAGCTGCAGGAAAAGAATAAGAACATCTGCAGACCCTGTCAATTATGTGCAAAATGCATAGAATAGATTGGATGGCTGCAAACCAGACATCCACCTTGTAAATAATTGTAAATAATGTTGCAGAGTTCTACTTTGCCGAGTGTTGATTGGAAGAGGTATTGAGCCTTGTCTGGGTTTCGTGCAGATCAGGGTAAATGTTTCTAAGTTGGCTTCCTTGAGAAGTCCTGTTTAAATACAATGTATTAAGCTGCTGTGTAATTGGGTTAGGGAAATGTCTGTTATGTATGGGGTTAATCGATATCTGTAATTGGATTGTTCAGAGACCACCCCCATGTGGTTTGGCCCCTCGAGATCCAGGAACCTATAAAAGTCCGCTGCCACGAGGTCCAGCGCCGATCTTCTGGGAGAGCGCTTGGGACTGCGTGACCGTCTGGAGTGTCTCTGAGCGAGGCCTAGAGGGCTTGATCAGGCAGATACGAGGAACGAACCCGCGGTGGGATAGGTACAGTAGCTGAACTGTAATTGTGTTTTGTCAAAATAAAGATTAGTTGATCAAGTGCTTGTTTCAGTGATTTTTGACTGAAACTAGACTGGGGGGAAGCTTAGAACGAGCAATTTACACATGAAACTCTGAGCTCAGGTCCTCCAGTGATGTAATTTCCTGTTTTAGGTCCCCAGCAGGGATGTTGTTTTATTTCCTGGCTCTTTCTTTAAGTTGAATGCAACTATTGAAATTTACAATTGCAGACTTCAAGAGGTGGAAGATGCATTACACAAAGGTCACGAAGTGTGCCTCTTATGGCACTCACCTAACTTCAGGCCAGAGTGTCAAATATCTAAGTGTGCAGGTGACATGGAGTTCTATACAAAGCAGATTGTGTAGGTAAGACTAGGAAGCTCCATGGACAAAGTTAGAGCAGATGAAATCCAAAAAGCAGTTTAAATTCACAAATGATAAATCAAACTTTTTTTTTAATGAAAAGTAATCGTCAAGAAGGTTAAATGATTTGCATATCCAAATGCACACTAAATAAGAATGCCAAAAAAAATCAAAATAATCAAAAAGGCTAGGATATTCATCATTTTCTCAAGGAAGGTGGAAGTGAACAAAATCAGCAGAATGATACAGAGCTTAGAGGGAAAACTGCACAAATGTTGGCTTGTATTCCCCAGAGTTTAGAAAAGTGACAGGCGTGTTAATTTGACTGTTTAAAATAATAAAACACATTTGATAGTTTGGTGCTGGAACCTTTATCTTCAAATGGGGAAAATTTAGAATGAAGTGGCATTATCTTAAACTTATTCTGTGGGATCTGAAAAGTGGGATCACTACGTGTTATTAGTTTTTTTTCTATTACGCAGTTGTAAGAAAGGAACCCATGCAGCGGCAGATTTTCATATCTTTCAGGAAATTAGCACCCTAGCCGCTAAAATGGATGAGAATGGTTGAAGGGGGGTGTCTTCGAAACGCATGCGAGCTCACTCAGACACCTTCAGAGCTTCTTCACAGATATGGCTTCAAAACACAGTCTTTTGATTAAAAAATGCTTTATTGTTGATAGAAAACAGTAAGATACATCCAAATCTCTTACGACTTGTTACTACAATCTTCATCGAACTCCAGCTTATTATTTTAGACATTAGCAAACTCCTCGTGTCTCCGTAACACTGGCATGTGGCCCACATGGTCGTAGGGTTAATCTTCCCCATCGTCTCTCCAAACTATTCTAAAAACTAAACTTCTGCGCAAGCATCTAAGCTCCAAACACGCCCCAAAACACGCCATAAATCCCACCCACAATATAACGGGCAGTCTAGAATTTAAAGGCACATGCCATCATCAATGACATGCAAAACAGGCCAAATGGCCACTACAACCCATACTCAAATGTTGCCACAGATGCTGCCTGATTTCTCACCATATTCTGGTTTTATTTCAGTACGTTTCTCATCACCTCAAGGGTAGTGCAAATTTCATATTCTGTCCTCAAAAATCTCAGGATGCTAGACATTTGTAAATGTTCAAAATTAGATTATTGTTAAGTAAGACTATCGCAGAATACAGTTCAAAGCCAGGGAACTGAAGCCGAGGCACAAACTAGATGTGTGATGGCAAATAGGCTTAGACAGCAAGACAATCCCTCGCCTCCGTCTGTCCAGATGTCTTCTTACTATAGAATTGAAAATCTCAAGTAGTCATTGCATATGCCCAGTTCATGTCAACAGGACAATGAGTTAGCTTCATGGCAGTAACATGGATCCACAATCAACTGGAGATGCTGGAATCTTGAGCAAAAAAAACAAAACTGCTGGGGGAACTCAGCGAGCCAGACAGCATCTGGGGAGGGGCACAAAATGCTGGAATAATTCAGCGGGACAGGCAGCATCTCTGGAGAGAAGGCTCGTCTTCTCTACTGCGCAGTTCCTTCATACACACAGCATCTGGGGAGGGAATAGCTAAAGCCATTTCGGTTCAGGACCCTTTTTCAGATTGTTGGAGGTGAGGGCAGAGAACTGGAGGATGAGGGGGGAGAGAGAGCCGGAAAAGAGAAATGGGAACAGGACAAAGGCTGGCAAGTGATGTGGATACATACGAGGGGATGGGGGCGATTGGCAAAGAGGTGGAGTAAGTGGTATCAGCGAGAGGTAAAAGGGAGACAAAAGGCTGTCAGATTAAGGAAAGAGGAGAAATGAAATGTAAAAGCTGGAGAGAGGTATGAGTGGAAGGGAACAAAGTGGAGGAAGAGGGGAAAATAAATGGGGAAATAGGGGTCTCAGGGATGGAGATGAGTGCATGGAGGGGAAAGGAATAGGGTGACAAGGATGACTGAAGATCACGGGAGAAATGCAGATGGGGAGGCAGGGGGGTATCACTTGAAATTAGATAATTCAGTGTTCCTACTGTTTGTTGCAAGTTACTTAAGCAGAATATTCTCTGCAGCATCTCTCCACAGATGCTGCCTGACCCGTTGAGTTCCCGCAGCACTGCTTTTTGCACAACAAGTTATCTTATTGTGGGGAACCTTACAAATTGGATAAAAATAAATTCAAGTGAAAATGTTGCTACTAATTCCTGGAACAAACTCGGGTGTCAAGAAGTGGCAGTTTTCTTTAGCATTGTTAAATCGTCAAATTTAATTGGAAGTGTTAACTGGAATCAACCAATGATTTTTAAATGCCTTTACAACTATAAACCACAGCACACATGTAAAGCTGAGATGGTGTGTGATTTCAGAACAAACAATCTGACATCATGAGGAAAGAGACAGCTATTACTGTAATGTTTTGACGCTCATCCTAATGAGTAGGCGCAACCATTGTGACAATCAAAATCAGTTCAAAGGGAGCAACATGCCACAGATCACACTTCCTTGTTGCCCCTCAGGAAAGATAAAAGGAGAGCTGACTAGAGGATTGTCGGGAATTATAGAGTTCCGTCGGAACTCTCTAACGTCAAAGATTAGATACTTTTTTGTTTCAAGTGCGGTAAACGTTGTTGTTTGTTTCGCATTTGTTTTGTGGATAATTGGGAATTATTTGCAATTTTAGAATAAATAAAAAAGCTGTAAATCGTGTCTGTGGCTTGTTATTCTCCTCTGCGTCTTAAAACAACAAAGCATGGAAAGAAACCATCCAGGTCACACCAGTTAGGGGATAACACCAATAAAAGGTAGAGGGTAATTATGGCTTCTGCAGCCCAATTAGTCAGATCTCATGAACCTCATTTTTATCCTCCTGTTAGCAAGGAAATAATGGATAACTGAAAGGTAAAAAGGTTCTTTGGAGATCTAGAACTCTGCAATAATCTCTGGTGTAACAAGCTAGGAATACATTCCCAATAGAAAAAGTAGTGCGCTTTCAGCTCTTTAAGCCTACTTTAGCATTAAAAACATTATTTTAGCTTCAAATCCATTCTCCTGCATTAGCCACAGAGCCATCAAATCCCTTGGTAACCAAAGGAAAATCTATGCCCAGAAAATATTAAATAACTGAAACTCCACAGCTCTCTACGGTAAGGTTCTTAAAAGAACAAAATAAAAT
The DNA here is from genome assembly GCA_038087875.1 of Malacoraja senta. Lineage (NCBI taxonomy): Eukaryota > Metazoa > Chordata > Chondrichthyes > Rajiformes > Rajidae > Malacoraja > Malacoraja senta. The sequence continues at coordinate 3,425,979 of CM075986.1, read as the reverse complement.
ATTCTTTATCTTAATCCTAACTGGGCAATTCCTATCGTTTAAACCTTGATCCTGAAAAAACAAATCCCCTTGAAGCTGATAAAAAAGGAACTGCCGATGCTTATACCAAAGATAGACACAAAATGCTGGAGCAACTCAACGGGTCAAGCAGCATCTCTGGACATAGTGGACAAATGGGTGGACGGATGGTTCGGGTCGGGACCGTTCTTCAGGCCGATTGTAGATTTGGAAGGGGGGGTGGGGAGGGAAAGAAATCTGGAAACAAGAAAAGACCAGGACAAATCAAGGTCGGCAACAGACAAGTAGGTTCCACATAGGCCGATTGTTGGTCAGGGATGGTGTGATTCCCAAGAGCGATACATCATTGTGAACTGTGGAACTGGTTAGCCGACATTTCATGGAGGAAGGGGAGCAGGAGGGAAAGGGGAGTCTTTCAGGGAACCTCCTTGCCCGAGGTCATCTGTTGCTGGCTCTGATTTGTCCTGGTCTTTCCTTGAAGCGTAGGTTCACAAGGTTAATTCCCGGGATGGCAGGACTGTCATATGATGAGAGAATGGAGCGGCTGGGCTTGTATACTCTGGAATTTAGAAGGATGAGAGGATATCTTATTGAAACATAAAATTATTAAGGGTTTGGACACTCTCGAGGCAGGAAACATGTTTCCAAAGTTGGGAGAGTTCAGAACCAGGGGCCACAGTTTAAGAATAAGGGGTGAGCCATTTAGAATAGAGATGAGGAAACACTTTTTCACACAGAGAGTTGTGAGTCTGTGGAATTCTCTGCCTCAGAGGGCGGTGGAGGCCGGTTCTCTGGATACTTTCAAGAGAGAGCTAGATAGGCCTTTTAAAGATAGCGGAGTCAAGGGATATGGGGAGAAGGCAGGAAAGAGGTACTGATTGTGGATGATCAGCCATGATCACATTGAATGGCAGTGCTGGCTTGAAGGGCCGAATTGCCTACTCCTGCACCTATAGTCTATTGCTTCCATTCCACCCCCCAATCAATCTGAAGAAGAGTCCCAACCCGAAACGTTGCCTATCCATTTTCTCCAGAGATCTTTTTAGGCACTCTGATTGTAATGTTCCAGTGAAACTAGCTCCATATTCTAACTTCCTTAAATATTAGAGTAGCCAAACCAATTGTCTTTTATTGGACAATCACCCAGAGAATCAGGCTGCCGCAAGCCCTCATACAAAAACTAATTGTAAGGAAGTGGTAAACCTTGTGGTCCTGTGTCTCATGGAGGTGGTTTTGCCACCTGCAGCCATGACTGCAGAGACCACAGCCTATTTCCACGCCGTATCTCTGGAAAAAAAACTTCTAAATCAATAAACTAATAACGTAAGCGTAAAGTAAAAATCTAAATAATGTGAAAATCTAGTTTTTAACCCTTTGGGGGTACCAGCATGCCATACTAGCATATGCCATCACCAAACACAACTTCTCATGCCCCTTTCCATTCAGAAATTGCAATTTGACCTGGCAGTATAAAACAAAGAGAGTGGTGATGAAGAGACAGCCATCCAGTAGCTCAGATACATAATGCAGAGAACCTGTACATGGCGAGGTGTCAACTGGAGTGATTTACAATCAGAGCAGGAGAAATAGGTCATACAATGTCAGATAACTGGAGGCCACAACTGCACATGAGTTATGTTGTAGTGAACTCAGAGACATTTGATCGGCAGCCTGCAGAAAATGATTGATGGGAATGCACAATGAAACACTTCATACTTTGGGGAAATCTGGCACAAGGTTGCAGTTAATTTCAAGTGAGTACATGCCGTCCAGCACAATTTGACACAGACAGTTGTGCACAGTCTTGAGTTAATATTTCCCAGTGTGTAGGGGAGTGTGCAGCTTCATTCACACATTTACATTCCTGTATTTGTGGTTCAAATGTTGTTGTTCATCACTTTTTGAGATTCCCCTTCTCTCTTTGCTTCCTCCAATCTAGCTTCCTCATATGTGAGTGAACACCACGTTTTACGTGGGAACGTCAAACAGAACGATGGAAGAATGATGTTCCCAGTAGTACGTGTCAATGTGGAAACTCTTCAGACATGTTCAAAGAGAGTGTTGGATTCTTGAATCCTTTTCTGTCCATCACATAGCGCATGCTACTTTGAATGCTGGATGCAAGTTCAGAATGCCGCCAATATGCTGCAACAAACAACTGCAGGTGCTGGTTTACCAAGGAAAGACACAAAGTGCTGGAGTAACTCCAGGTCGGGGAGGATACCTGGAGAACATGGATAGGTTACGTTTCGGGTTGGGACCCTTCTTCAGACTGATTGTAGGGGTGGGGGGGGGGGGGGGAACTCTTCTAGCTTTCTTTCCCCCCCACCACTGCTATCAGTCTGAAGAAGGGACCTGACCAGAAACGTCGCCTATCCATGTTATCCAGAGATGATGCTTGACCTGCTGAAATACTCCAGCAATTTGTGTCTTTCGCTGCCAATCCGCTGGTGAATTACCAATTACTGGGATTGATTGCACCTCGATTGTCATGATAGGTAGGCACTTTCATCTTTTCATCCCATCACTTTGCTATTGCTCCACTTGTTGCCTGCCAGTGAACAAGGCCTGCTGCTACACATGCCAACATAGGGCATCCTAGAACCAAGATGTGAGTTATACTAGTGGGGTGGCACCACATAGGAGGACATGTTAAGTCACACATTCTTGTGTGGAATGTAACATGATTTAATGTATACATTTAATTTGGAACAGTTACTATTTCATAAGTTCATAAGTGATGAGAGCAAAATGAAGACATTCGGCCCATCAAGTCTAATCCGCCATTCAATCATGGATGATCTAACTCTCCCCCTCAACCCCATTCTCCTGCCTTCTCCCCACAATCCTTGACACCTGTACTAATCGGCCTCCACAGCCTTCTGTGGCTAGGAATTCCACAGATTCACCAACCCCTGACGAAAGATATTCCTTCTCATCTCATTTCTAAAGCTACGTCCTTTTAAACTGAGGTGATGACCTCTGGTCCTAGACTCTCCCACTAGTGGAAACATCCTCTCCACGTCCACTCTATCCAGGCCTTTTATTATTTTGTGGTAACATTTGCCATTTCATTATGATGAACATCAATGTCACTAATAGAGGGACAACAATGAGTTGGGCTGTTGAACAGGAAATTCATGTTTATGGTTTTAGAATTGCACTCTGAAATGTCCTTTTTGGGAAGACTAGGGGCAGTCCAACACAAACTCAATGAAGATGTATGGATGCTGGAAACTTGCAGAGAACAAAAAGTGCTGGAGTAACTCAACGGGTCAGGGAGCATCTCTGGGGAGCATGGATCGGTGACGTTTTGGGTCAGGATCCTTCTTCAGACCCTATTCAAAGTAGGTATACCTTGAGGAGATTTCACAGTGGAGCAGTAAAATGTGGACACAAGGCACTGCAGATACAAAAAAAGACACAAAATGCTGGTGTAACTCAATGGATCAGGCAGCATCTCTAGAGGACATGGATGGGTAATGTTTCGACTTAGGATCCTTCTTCAGACTGGTAGCATTGACCGACTCAATGAAGCCAACTTTCAATACTAGAGTTGCTAATCTCACTGGATGAATTTCTACTCCAAATGATGTGTTCATTACTCCTCAGTCTGAAGAATGGTTTCGTCCCGAAACGTTGCCTATCTCCTTCGCTCCATAGATGCTGCTGCTCCCGCTGAGTTTCTCCAGCATTTTTGTGTACCTTTGTTCATTACTTCTGTTATTTCATCATTTCTCATTATGCATTCTGCTACCTGCAGTTACAGGAGCTTTTTATTTCTGCTTACCTATCACTTTTTACATTGTTGTGGAAGATATTTCTGGTTGTGCATCTCTTATTTATGTTTTACTGAATTATAAAACATTTAATCCTCAGGCTTGCTGTTCTTTGCTGAAGACACCATCTGTCGCTTCCTTTGATTTTTTGCTGTCTTTAATTTCTCTTACTATGGATGGATCTTTCCTATGAAAATTTATTCCTTAATGGAAGATAAACAAGTAACAAATTTTGAATTGTTTCATTAAGTACTTGTCACTGCTCTTCCAACATAGTTTTAAATTTAACTTCTCAATCAACCCTTTTTGATTGAGAAGTTAAGAGAGTTTAGAGAGATACAGCACAGAAACAGGCCCTTCGGGCCACCAAGTCCACACCGACCAGCGATCCCCGCACATTAACACTATCCTACACACACTAGGGACAATTTTCACATACACCATGCCAATTAACTTACATACCTGTACGTCTTTGGAGTGTGGGAAGAAACCAAAGACCTCGGAGAAAACCCACGCGGTCACGGGGAAAACGTACAAACCCTGTACATACAGCACCCGTAGTCGCTGTAAGACAGCAACTCTACCGCTGTGCCACCGCGGTCACCCTAATTCATACTTTGGTCCTCTAATTTTTTTTTTTTTTTTTTTTAAATCGAGCCCCAATTTCATTTTTAAGTCTATCAGACTCAAGTTCAGTAGAAAATCCCAACATACCTTGACCACTCTGTCCCGAGGGACTCTTTTCCTATAAAACATGGCCATTAATCACAATCTTGTTCGACAATGATAGATTGAAGATAACCCTTGACATAGTTCCAGAAAAAAATCTCAAATGCCTTCCATAAATTCATCTTCCTGCATAAAGCAATTAGCAAGCAGTATGAACAAAATCTTGCCAAATGGCCTGTTCTTTGGCTATATTAAAACATAAGAACATAATGAAAACAGGAGTCGGATACCTGGTGCCTCCATCTGCTCACCGATCCATATGATGATGGCCATATGAGGGTGGTAGTGGTGCAGCAGTAGAGTTGCTGTCTTACAGCGCCAGAGACTCAGGTTCGATCCTGACTACGGGTGCTGTCTGTGCAGAGTTTTACATTCTCCCTGTGAACGCGTGGGTTTTCTCCGAGTGTTCTGGTTTAATAGGTTCTCGGAGCAGAATTAGGCCATTCAACCCATCAAGTCTACTCCGCCATTCAATCATGGCTGATCTACCTTTCCCTCTCAACCCCATTCTCCTGCCATTGCCCCATAACCACTGACATCCTTATTAATCAAGAATCTGTCAGTCTCCGCATTAAAAATATTCATTGAATTGGCCTCCACAGCTGTCTGTGGCAATGAATTCCACAGATTCACCACCCTCTGATAAAGGCTATTCCTTCTCATCTCCTTTCTAATGCTACATTATTTTATTCTAAGGCTATGACATCCGTTCCTAGACTCTCCTGCTAATGGAAAAATCCTCTCCAAATTCACTATTCGGTAAGTTTCAATGAGGTCCCCCCCCATCCTTCTAAACTCCAGCGAGTACAGGCCCAGTACCCTCAAATGCTCATATGTAAATTCAATCATTCCTGGGATCATTCTCGTAACCCTCCTCTGGACCCTCTCCAACGGCAGGACATCCTTCCTCGGATAGGAGGCCCATAACTGCTCACAATTCTCCAAATGCAGTCGGACCAGTCCCTGTTATGTATTCTATCCCTTGAAATAAATGTGGGTTTCCTCCTACACTCCAAAGGCGTACAGTTTTGTACGTTAATTAGATTTGGTAAAAAAAAAATTGTAATTGACCCTCAGTGTGTAGGATAATGCTAGTGTACGGGGTGGTCGCTGGTGGGCGCGGACTCGCTGGACCGAAGGTTTCTTTTCTCGCACCGTATCTCCAAATTCTAAAGTCTATATCTGCCCCAAGGCTCATCTCTTCTGCAGCATTTCTCTAAAGTCAATTAGTTTAGTTTAGAGATACAGCGCGGAAACAGACCCTTCGGCGCACCGAGTTCGCCCCGACCAGCGATCCCCGCACATTAACATTATCCTACACACACTAGGGACAATTTTTACATTTACCAAGCCAATTTACCTACATACCTGTACATCTTTGGAGTGGGGGAGGAAACCGAAGATCTCGGAGAAAACCCTCGGGGAGAACGTACAAACTCCGTCCAGACAGCACCCGTAGTTGGGATCGAACCCGGGTGTCCGGCGCTGTAAGGCAGCAACTCTACTGCCCTGTGTTTTCCGATGGTCCAAAAATGTGTCCATTTCCTATTAAATTACCCAAGTAAAACTGGCCTCCATAGCCTTCGGGGGAGAGAATACCAGAGGTTCATCACTTTTTCTGAAAAAATATTGAATGCTACCCATGTTAAAGAGGGAGTCCACACTTGGGTACATACGATACTGCCATGTTATACGTGAAATATATTAATACAAATCGATCAACCATACATTAAACAGCTCGGGTGACATTAAAAAAAAGAAATAATTGGTCATCTTGTACACTGAGAATGTCGGTGATTTGTGAGAACATTTTAGAACACAAAAGTAAAGTCCTGGGCATCAAAGGTTTAATTGACCAGCTGTTATAAAAGCAGCTTAATTATTATCTTCAGTGATTTCAAAGACGAAAAGACAGACTGAAGCCTGTAGATAAATGAATAGAAAACATGACAAGAACTGGAGCAGTAGGAGGAGCAGACCATCATTCACTTCAAGCCATCATTCAATGAAATCATGGATGATCTCAAATTTGACAACTCTCTTTTCCAATTTGATTGGATCAGGGGATGCATCCTGCATCTGCCCTGTAAAATCCCTTTGAATCCTACATTTTTTAATGAAGTCATCTGTCAACCTTCTGAGCTCCTGAGATTATAAACACATCCTGTTAAACTTTTCCTCATCGGACACCCACGTCAGTCTAGGACTGAATCTAATAAACCTTTCGCATGACCTCAAAGGTATGCTTATTCTGCCTTAAATAAGTAGGCCAAAACAACCCATGATTGGGTTTATCAGTGCCCTGTACAGTTGTAGCAGGACCACAACCTTTGCAATAAACATCAATATTCCATTTATAGAGTCATGGAGTGATACAGCATGGAAACAGGCCCTTCGGCCCAACTTGCCCATACCGACCAACATGTCCCATCTACACGAGTCCCATCTGCCTGAGTTTGCCCCATAATCCCTCTAAACCTATCCTGTCCATGTCGGATGTTTCTTAAACTTTGCGATTGCCATCTGCCTCAACTGCCACCTCTGGCAGCTCGTTCCATACACCCACCACACTTTGTGTAAAAAGTTACCCCTCAGGTTCCTATTAAATGTTTCCCCCTTCAGCTTCCTATGTCCTCAGGTTCTCAATTCTCCTACTCTGGGCAAGAGAAACTGTGCGTATATACGATCTATTCCTCTCACCATTTACCTTGTTAAGTACTGCAGCACTACACACTATATATCTCACATTTTTCTATTTTTCATTATCTAACTTTTTTCTTTTTCTTCTTTATTACAAAAATTTTTTAAAATAAGAAGCTGTACATAAAAGGTATTATGAAAATATGATTGTATACAATTGTACTTACTTCTAATAAAATAAAAATATTTAAAAGTACTGCGCACTTACATGCCAATATTTTGCATTAGAATACTCAGATCCATCAATTTATCAATATTATTAGGCTAAAAACAAAGTGGCACAGTCAGTAGAGCTGCTGTCTCACAGCACCAGAGAGCTGGGTTTAATCTTGATGTTGGGTGCTGTTTGTGTGGAGTTTTCACGTTCTCCCTCTGACCACATGGGCTTCCTCAGGATTCTCCAGTTTCTTTCCATATCTCAAAGTCATGCAGGTTTGAAGGTTAATGGGCCTCTGTAAATTACCCCAAAAGTGTCGGAAGTGGATGCTTAAATAGAATAATATAAAACTGGTGTGAACGGGAGATGGATGGCCGGTTTGGACTCCGAGGGCCGAAGGGCCTGTTTCCATGCTGCAGTGTTCTATTTAACATTGATATTATATTCTGCTTTTCTAACCTTTCTATCAAAGTGGATAACTTCACATTCCCTACCACATACAGACCTGCCATAAGTTGGCTCCTCAGTCAACCCGTCTTTGCAGATTCTTTATGCCCAAGTCATTACTTTTTCCAGCTGTCTGTATATCATGAGAATCCTGGATAAAGGAATCAAGGGGATTTTATCCAAGTCATTAATGTCAGTGTTATTGAAGACATCTACTTGATATAGCTTGTCAATCTGAAAATAACCTAATTATACCTACTCTCTCTCTCTCACCTGTCAGTTAACTTACCCTGTCACCATACTAATAACACCTCCGAGCCCTGATCTACCGCAGTAACCCTTAAACAAACATCTTTCGAAAATCCAAATACACTTCATCCACCAGCTCTGCTTTAGCTATCTTGTTAGTTTTACAGTTTAAAAAAAAAAACTCCAATAAAATTTGTTAAACATGGTTTCTATTTCATGACATGATACGGACTCTGCTTAATCATGTATTGCTCCAACTTCAAACTCAGACAGCAAGTTGATAAACTATGCTCATGATTCCGATCATTTGTGTGTATGTTGAGAGTGTCATAAAACAACTTCTTGTGCAACATTCATTACTTGCAGGCTATGAAACAGCTCATTACAAATATTTTCATGAAAACGGAAAATTCCTCGTGGGTTGCGAAAATGATTAAATTCATAGATAGAATAAATTTCCTCCATCCATTTGGCTCCTCTTGTTTAACTTTCCCTCTGACCAGCTTTTGTTGTACAACAGTCGAATATTACATTTGCAGGGGCTGCGTCTGAAGTAATACTCGAAAACAAAATTTCCATCTTATAAAAAATCATTGCTTATTTTAAGTTGTACTTAAAGTCCTGATCAAAAAGATCCTGTATGTTTAATGCCACTTAACCTTTTGGTTCTTGGCATGCACAAGTTCATTCAGTTCTCAAATAAACAAATGAAATCTATTTTACAGATTATACCATAAACCTCTCTCTTTGTTGCTGCAAATATTTATCTTCTAATGACTTCAGTGATATGGCAACCATTGACAGATAGGAGAGGCAATAACTCCATAATGCTCCTATCCTCCCCTCAAGCCATAGTCTCACCTAATGATCCAAACTGGCAGAGGAGTCTTAAAATATTATTTAGTTTAGTTTAGAGATACAGCACAGAAGCAGGTCCTTCGTCCCACGAAGTACACACCAATCGCTGTGCACCTGCTCACACCTGTTCTATGTTATCCCACTTCTCGCACCCACACCTCACACTCGGGCAATTTACAGAGAGCCAATCAACCTATAAACTCGCACGTCATTGGGAATGCTGGAGGAAACCGGAGCACCTGGAGGAAACCCACGTGATCACAGGGAGAATGTGCAATCTCCACATAGACAGCACCCGATGTCAGGATCGAACCCATGTCTCTGGTGTTGTGAAGAAGCAGCTCTACCTCTATTTCTGCCGTTTTTTTTGTCAGTCTTCTGCCAATCAGTACTTCAGAGATGAACATAAGACATCATGGAGGTGACCAGCAGTACTGCAATGTGGTCCATGCAAAAACTAAGGGTGGCTGTCTGAATGAAGTTAGCAATCTTCTTCAGAATGTTTTTGATATCTGCTTCCCAGTTGCTTCAACAATATTGCCTGGGCACACCCCATACAATGGAACCAATCATTGGAAAGTTGGCTTTGGTCAAGCCTTTACCCTTAGCCATCATGCCAACTCAACTTTGGACTCCTTCCCCACCCAGTACCAAAGTCTTGCCCAATTTGGTAGTTCCCATTCCCACCCAGACTCTTTCCTGCAATTACTGATCTGCATGCCAGACTACCTCATCACCCCTCATCTACTGATCTGTGACCAATTCATAGTCCCAGCCGCATCAGTCAAAAATAACTCTTATTAATTCCAATCTGCCAACTCTCCGACCTTGGGCCTCTATTCTGTGGGACCCTACCACCACAGTGCAGTCCACTGCAGTCTAGTGCAGTTATCAGATTTACTTTCTAATCTTCTTAAATGCAAAATAGTGGAGAAAAGACCTTTCCTGGGCAAAGCCTCGCCAGTAGCCAATGACATTCTGGATTTTGTACATATATTAATGAATTTTACAGTGTTGGGCCCTTCATGTTTTGTCTCTTTAATGTTCCTTTGTCAGCATCATTCAACTTCAAAACCACCATCTTCATCAGTCCTTCCTTATTCAATTATGTTAATCAAATACAATTTGCCTGGAAACAATTTATGAATCCAGTTAACCACATAATTTTGACTAAGAACACCATTGAAGAGAAGAATCAACGCAGATATTGGGCTGACTACTATGCAGCTATCATGCGGCTTTAAAAAAAATAAAAACAAAAACGGGTATAATATTAAGTCCTTAGGCATCAGTCCATATCACATGAAGTCTTGGTTTAATGTGGCCAGAGCCTCCTTGATTTCCATTCTTAATTTCTACAATGTTTTACAATACATCACATCTTGGTTGGTCGGCCTAAAAATTTGTAGCACCCAAAATAGTGGGGTTAGCAATGAGGCTATGTTAGTCACCCCCCATCCCCCCCCCCCCCCCCTCCTCCACTACAAATATTGGCCCATTGGGCATTCATTGAATTGAAAAATCATCACTCATTGACAAATGAGCTACAAGCCTACATCAAACCTTTGCTGCGACTGTAATGAGGCTGGCGTTAATCAGAACTCTGCAATGGCTGACAAGCAGAAAGACTTACACAGGGGCCTAGAGCAATGGATAGTTGAGAACAAGACAGAGTGTGGGGGGTGGTATTGAATCAGGGTGGGTTGAAGTCAGTTCTGAGAGCGAGAGCAAAACATGTAATGGGGCGGGGGGGGGGGGGGGGTCGCAGTGCCGTCAAGTCCAGATTGATCTTGGAACAGACACTGCAAACTCCCTAGATGAACACAGTTCGCCTGCAGCATTTCAGAAGGTGCATCACATGCAGAACATTGTCAATGTCAGTTAGTGCCAAAGCCACCCTCTTCACTTCTACAAGAAAATCTTCCATCAGCCACATTTTTCCTTTGACCGTCATCCTATAATTTATGCATTAAAACCCCTTAAAAGTCCATTTTTATGTTAACCATAAATCTATCTTCCCACTTACTCAGTATTTTTCAGATCTCCTCTGTATATTTTATATTTAGTTGGAGTCCCTGCAGAGTTACCAATGTAACAATGACTGCAAATCTCCTTGTTTGTGTTTCACGTTAACCTCTATGTTCGTCCAAGCGTAGAGCTCTAATTTTGAATGCCCTTTTTCTACCCCTCATGGGAACGTGGCTATTCTTTACCATAACCATTTCCACTTTGAGACGATCAGTTAGTCCATTGTCTATGGAACGGTGACACACTTTTAAATCAGTAATTCTCTAAATAAAGGATTGCAGTCATGAATGCAAGTTCTAATGTACACTACTTGGTACCTTTGATACATTTTACCATTATTCTAGCGTGAAATGATGAACAATTTTATTTTTAAGGAGTAACAACATTTTCCATCTCATTTATCTTTGAAATTGAAACCTTGCAAATAAATGTTGAACTTTATAGTCCATGGGCAATGCAAAATATCCCCACACTTAAAGCCATCTGAAATGTAAAATCAATAATTTCATTGATAGATTTATGCATACATCCCCATAGTTACCAGAGGTCTTAATAGTTTAAAAGTTATGACTTTACAGCCCAGAGATTACAGTGCAAACAGCCTCACAGCAAAGATCTCCAGTTTCGTAGTTCAGTGTTTCCTGACGAGCGTATCAGAGCACAATAGCACGTCGTCAGAAATGAATGGAAAACGCCTCCGAAATTGGGAGACAAAAATAACCATTGTATAAATGCCCAAATTATTCAAAGAAATAAGCATTTTACATGAATTGGGTTTTGGAGATGCATCAAAATATATCGTGTTACTGTTCAGATGTATGGACGTGGATCGGTATGTCATGTTACACTCTCATGACTGGGGCAAAGCTAAAATTCACATTGACAGTTAGTTTGATTCAAACATTCCAAAAGTGCTGAATGAAATGGCTGAGGGAGTCTGGAGCGAGGGGCGATTGTTGTGTGTGCTGCAGAAAATTGTTATTAATCTAACTGGGATTTGACTGGGGTCCGAAGAAGGGTCCTGACCTGAAACGACACCCATCTTTTTCCTCCTGAGATGTTGTCTGAGTGATTTCAGCACTTTGTGTCTATCTTCGATATATATACAAGCATATGCAGTTCCTGTCTACATAGAACAGCCCAGCACAGGAATAAGCCCAGTTCACAACGTCCTTGCCGAACATGATGCCAAGTTAAACTAGTTCTCTCAACCTGCATGTGATCCATATTCCCCCATTCCCTGCCGTTCCACGTACCTGTCTAAAAGCCTCTTAAATGTCACTATTGTATCTGCCTCCATAACCACTCCTGGCGGCATGTTCCAAGCACCTACCAGTCTCTGTGTGAAAAAACTAGCTCCATGCATATCATTAACTATGCTGACAGATAATAGCCCAATTGATGTAAACATTAAAATGTTGTTCTTTCGAGGGTGATTGATGTTGTAGCCCTTTGCATTCATTCTGTGGCATCATTGTTTGATCAGTAATAAATTATAGCTCTTAGGAGACATTTAATGCCATTTTCTCTGTGAAACTAATTGGAAAAAAATTAACAGATGACAAATAAAGTTTATGCTTGAAAAATTATGAGAAATATTGACTCATTTATTGAAATGTGATTTTTTTAAAAGTAAATTGCAATCATAATCTGTTGAAGACAGCATTCAACCCATTATCAAAAGAGAACCCATACCTAATATGAGGGAAACAGGACAAGAAAAAGTCATGCGTGTAGGAAGGAACTGCAGATGCTGGTTTATACCAAAGATAGATACAAAATACTTAAGCAGGCAGCATCTCTGGGGATAAGGAATAGGTGACGTGTTGGATTGGAACCCTTCTTCAGACTGCTGCCTATCCAGCCTGAAGAAGGGTTCCGAACCAAAACGTTACCTACAGCTTTTCTCCAGAGATGCCGATGAGTTTTTTGTCTCTCTTCAAGAAAAACTCATGCTCTATAGGCAGCAATTAATACAATGTTAGGGAGTCAGGAATTTTCACCGGGTCAAGTCAAGCTGGCTGACTGCCAGTGTTACTGTGGGGAACCACTGTCTGCCAGGCATTTTCAGCTCAGTTCTTTCAGACTCGCGTGGATACTTGGCCAACAGCTGATGCATGAAGTGGTTAGGAGATCAGATGCCAGTGCAGCGTTGGGCAGTGATGGAGAATAAAATTGCTAAAGAGAAATACTGAATGACCTTACAATCAAGAACGACACAGGGACGTAGCTGGTAGAGCTGCTGCCTCACAGCGCCAGTGACTTAGGTTCGGTGCTGACCTCCAGTCCTGTCTGTGTTGTGTTTGCATGTTCTTCCTGTGTTTGTGTGGGTTTCCGCCGGCTTCCTCTCACATCCCAAAGTCATGCAGTTATGTAGCTTAATTGGCCTCTGTAAAATTGCCACAAGTGTGTAGTGAGTAGATAAGAAAGTGGGATAGCGTATAATTAGAATGAACGTGAGATCGATGGTTGTCTTGGGCTCGGTGGGCCGAAGGGCCTGTTTCCATGCTGTATCTCTGAACTAATCTGCTCTATACCTTAAGGCTGGAACTGACTGGTGCACAAACAATGAATATGGTCTCTGACCTTGTGTAAGAAAGTCAGAACAGATAAGTGAATTAATTTATTTTTATTATTTGGAAATATATTTTAGTATTTTAATTACATTTTTTTTTAAAGCAAGAAATCAAAATCGATTGTTTTTTTAAAGATTTCAATGTGTCTTCAGTAAAGAGTGGTGCAGCTGGTAGAGTGAGTGCCTCACAACACCAGAGATCTTGGTTCAATCCTGACCTCGGGCACTGTCTGTGTGGAGTTCCAACATTCTGCCTCTGATCACATTGCTTTCCTCAGGGTGTTCTGGTTTACTCCCACATCACATGCACGTGTGGGTTGGTTGATCTAATTGGCCACTTTAAGTTGTCCCTGGTGTTGGAAGCTGATGAGAACGTATGGAGAACAGAGTGTAGGATTGGTGTATACGGGTGGACCAAAGGACCCGTTTCATTATGATGGCATGACACTTAACAACAACTCAAAACCCTTTGACGGTAGCAAGGTTGAACATAATTCCAGGGCGTTCCTTAGCTAGGGCTTCATCATTATGCCACCCCAGAAACGTATCCTATGTGCAGGGCCTTAAATGACACCTTTCAAGTACTTGTGGAAGGTCAAGTCACTCAGCACTCCACCTTCAAGAAAGGCAAGTGTAGAGAGGCAAAGAGTACAAGATGGACAACCTTTTACCTCCTGACGATATTTCTGCACTGACCCCATAATGCTCAGCAAACTTGATTGTTTGAAAAATACTGCATGGAAACAGGCTCTCCAACTGCCCGCCGCCCCCCCAACTCCATGCCGACCATCGAATACCGCTCCCACTAGTTACGTTATCACACGTTGTCATCCACTCCCCGCACATTAGGGGCCATTTGCGGAGGTCATTTACTCTTCAAACCCACATGTCTTTGTGGAATGTGAGAGAAAACCAGAGCACCCAGAGGAATCACACGAGGTCGCAGGGAGTACCTACAAACTCCACACAGACAGCATCTAAATCAGGATCAAACCCGGTGCACTGCAAGGCAGCAGCTCTGCCAGCTGCACCATAAACTGTTCATATCCAACATGAAGATTTTACATAGCAAGGCAACACAGCTCCATGTTTTCTAAAATAATGATTCTGCCTTTAAACATCAGCGGGTAAAATATCATAAACTAAAATGCAGGAACAGAGCAGGTTCAATAATATTTGATTGTTAATTTTATGTATTCTTCCTAGACTTAACAACAATGGAATGTTTCAAAGCTCAAATCAAGTTTATAGAAATATTCCCTGGTGCAATTTATTGGAACAATTTTTTGACAAACCATTTTGTCGAGAACATATTTTTTAACCTCGTGAATCTGTACAGGAATCAATCTCAGATTGACAGGTAAAATTCCCTAATGGCTGAGAGAGCCCAAAACAAAATTAATATGAACAAACTTATTCATCCCTTGAATGGTTTAGATTGCTTTTGTGCTGACAGATATTGAAACATTTGAAAGGTATTAAAGAATTGCTCACAATGATTGTTGGCAGTGCAGTGACTTAGAGAAAGCAGATCAAAAAACTAATCCTTACATTGCTGGAGGAAGGTACATTTGTCAAAGATTCAAAAGTGTTAAGAGCAAAGAAAGGAATGGATAAAGTATTGAATCCCAAATTATTTACAAGCGATAAGAAAAAGACTTGGGCTTCAAACTTGGATCCTGTGTTTTTTGGTCCGTTAATGCAGAGTCAAAATGGTCCCACCAAAAAGGTTGGTGGTTACAATACAAACAATATGTAGCAGCGTGATTAATGCCTCAATAAGCAAATTAAATCATTGTCTAAATGGAGATACAAGGAGCGGCAGATGGTGGAATCTTGAGCAAAACACATTGCTGGAGTAACTCAGCAGGTCAGGCAACATCTGTGGAGGAAATGGACAGATGACATTTTGGGTTGGGACCTTCCTTCAGTTTATTTCCTCCACAGACGTTGCCTGACCCGCTGACTTCCTCCAGCACTGTGTTTTGCTAAATCATTGCCCACCTGGGTCACAAATGGAAGCGACCTAATTCAACCATAACATGAAGAACTAGGCAGGTGGTGGCAGAAATCCTATCCCCCAGGAGTGACAAATCCCCAAATAATGGAGTGACAGAACACTAAAATAAATATGTGCAGGCAGGAACTGTGGAATCTGGTTTACACCAAAGATAGACACAAAATGCTGGACTACCTCAGTGGGTCAGGCAGCATCTCTGGATAAAAGGAATAGGTGACATTTTGGGTAGAGACTCTTCTTGAGTCTGTAAAAAGGTCTCGACCCAAAACGACACCTATTCCTTTTCTCCAGAGATGCTGCCTGACCCGCCGAGTTACTGAAATAAATATCACGAACTTCCCATTGTCACCACGACTGCATACTCCACTTTTATACCCATCCTTACTTAGTCTCTGTCAGACAGGCAAACATTGCACTGGTATGAGCGCAACATGAGAAAAGAAGTTCATGTTATTTTGGAATCCACATTCATCGTTGCTCAGTGTGTTCATTAGATTCTCAAATGGGTTCAATGATTGCAAGCTCCAGTTTATTGTCATGAACACATGAATACAGTGAGGTGCAATAGAATGAAAAATCTTGCTTGCAGCAGCATCACAGGCACAGACTCAGACAAATACAAAAAAAACAAATTATACCCAAATCATCCATACGTTACACAAAATTCTAAAAGAAGAAAGACAGCAAAACAGAAATGAGTGCAAAAACAATTAGAAAACAAAGTCAAGCCCATAGTAGTGCCAGACTTAGGCCATATTGTTATGTTGTCAAGGTAGGATTATAGTTTAGCTTAGAGATACAGCACGGAAACAGGCTCCTTGGACAACCAAGTCCGCGTCGACCAATGATCCTGCCACACAAGCATTATCCGACACACACTTTAACAAAAGGCAATTCACCTACAAACCTGTACGTCCTTGGAGTGTGGGAGGAAACAAGCACCGGTAGGAAAACCCATGCAGGTCATGGAGAGAACGTACAAGCACCATGCAGACAGCACCCATAGTCAGGATCCAACCCGGGTCTCTGGCGCCACAAGGCAGCAACTCTACTGCTGCGCCACCGTGCCATCCTGTTGTGCAGGTTGATTCAGGAAATCTGATATTTGTTGAAAAATAACTGTTCCTGAACACGGTGTGAGAATGTAGGCTTCTGTACCTCCTGCCTGATGGCAGCAGTGTGAAGAAGGCATGGTCTGTTCCTTGGTGATAGATGCCATGCCTCAATCTCGAGGCCGTGCCTCAGAGGTGCCTCGGAGGCTAAAAATAGGTTTATCAACAACATTAATGAAAGCTGCATTGATAATAAAGTTAAAGCAGCCTAACCACCAAAACTGGCTGGAATGAATGTAAAATTCCTAAAAATAGATACTAGGGTTTCATGGCAAGTGGTGGGCTTGCCATGAAACTACTGCTCGCAATGGAAACACCTCGACGATATTGCACTTCCTGGGGAATTGCATAATTGCTGCCTGCAGCTGGAACTCACTAACCTCATCCACTGGCTGAGATTTTCACCAGGTGACCAACATTGAGAATGGGCAACATCATTAAAAGCAAGCCTGCACTTTCGGTAGTGGAAGCATTGGCTGAGGGTGAACTGCGTAAAAGCCACAAACTGAAAGAGAGCAGATTCCAGGTTTTTTTGATTTTGCAGGTAAGTGTGAAGCCCTCTGCATAAACTTTGAAAGACAAATGGCAAGTATTTGCATCAGGTCAGAAATCAATCAACAGCTAAGGTGATCCCAAGCTGATCGCTTGATATACTGCAGACAGTTGAGGTAATGGCTGACTGGTTGGAGGGTTCTGTGGAAGTACGGTAGAGCATTTTTCTGCAGCACAAGGTTAAATAGTGTACATTAGCCAGAACATTGAGCTGCATTAATGAGAGCACAGGCTGAAAATCAATGTTGCATGTCGATTGATGTCACAATCTGCCTGCTCGGCAACATCGTGGAAGATCTAGCACAGAATAAATAAATTGCTTTTGAAAAGTTTTGGGTCTTCAATGATTTAGTAAGAATGAAAAAAAGATGAAGAAGGGAACATAAAGAAATGACATGGGAGGTTTTTATACATGCAGGGCATTAAATATAAAAAACATCGTTCAATTTGCATGAGATAACGGTTTGGTCACAGTTGCAAAAATAATGCATGTCATTTGGGGCACCATGGTACAGGATACACCCTGGTACTTCAATGGACTACATTAGCCTTTAATAGTAGTGAAAATATCAGTGTTTCCAATCTTACACTGAAAGAGACAGCAACCTCTGAAGAAAGCGAACACAAAGTCTGACAATAGACAATAGGTGCAGGAGTAGGCCATTCGGCCCTTCGAGCCAGCACAGCCATTCAATGTGATCATGGCTGATCATCCCCAATCAGTACCCCATTCCTGCCTTCTCCCCATATCCCGTGACTCTGCTATCTTTAAGAGCCCTACCTAGCTCTCTCTTGAAAGCATCCAGACAACTGGCCTCCACCGCCCTCTGAGGCAAAGAATTCCACAGACTCACAACTCTCTGTGAGAAAAAGTGTTTCCCCAGCTCTGTTCTAAATGCTTACCCCTTATAGCTATAGCCCTCTCGACGTTGTCCCCTCTGCCCTTCTGAAGGATGTCATTGCAATAGCCGGTCCCAGCATCCTCGCCATCATCAACTGTTCTCTGGCCACTGGCACTGTTCCTACCTGCTTCAAGCATGCGGTGGTCCAGCCCCTCCTGAAAAAACCTAACCTAGACACCACCTTGCCTAGCAAATACAGACCTATTTCCAAACCGCCTTTCCTTTCAAAAGTCCTTGAAAAGGTAATTTTAAGTCAACTTATGCTTTACCTTCACCAAAATGCCATCCTGGAAATTTTCCAATCAGGTTTCAGGGCCCACCACAGCACAGAGTCTGCCTTGTTGAAGGTACATATTGACCTACTTCTCACCATTGACTCAGGCGACTGTGCAATCCTGCTCCTTCTCGACCTCAGCGCAGCATTTGATACAGTCGACCATACCATCCTAATTGACCGTCTCCGGTACGGGATTGGTATTGATGGCACTGCCCTGAGCTGGTTCATCTCCTCCCTCAAGGATAGAAGTTTCTCTACAAACATAGGTAACTCTTTCTCCTCCCCATCTAGCCTTTGCTGTGGGGTTCCACAAGGCTCCATCCTAGGCCCCATTCTCTTCTCCCTGTATATGCTACCCTTAGTCCAAGTCATCCAAAGGCACGGCATTTCCTTCCACTGCTATGCAGACGATACACAACTCTATCTCCCCCTGAAACTCAACAACCGATCAAATCTACTCAGCCTTATCCACTGCCTCGAGGATATAAAGTGTTCGATGGCCCAGAACATTCTCCAACTAAACGAGAGTAAGTCTGAGGTCATCCTACTCGGCCCCTCGGACTCCATCAAAACGATAGCAGGCAGCCTTGGAAGCCTTACCTCATTAATCAAACTTCATGTCAAAAACCTTGGCGTGATATTTGACTCCGCGTTGAAATTTGACAAACAAGTCAATGCCGTGGTAAAAGCTAGCTTCTTCCAGCTTCGGACGATCGCTAAAATAAAACCTTTCCTCCAATTTGACGACCTCGAAAAGATCATCCACTCATTTACTCCTCCCGCAACTCCCTTTACACTGGCATCAGCCAATCATCCCTGTCCCACCTGCAATTGGTCCAAAACGCCTCAGCGCGACTCCTGACGGGCACCCGAAAAAGGGACCACATCACCCCGATTCTGGCCTCTCTCCACTGGCTTCCAGTGCGGTTCTGAATCAATTTCAAGCTCCTTCTCTTTGTTTACAAAGCCCTTAACGGGCTTGCCCCCACCTACATCAAAAATCTGCTTTCCCACCATACCACCTCCATCCAGGTCCCTCAGATCTACCGACTTGGGTTACTGACCATCCTGCGGTTTAGGCATTAGCTCTGGGGCAACTGCGCTTTTGCGGTTGCAGCACCTAGACTATGGAACAGCATCCCTCTTCCCATCAGAACTGCCCCCCTCCATCAACTCCTTTAAGTCTAGACTTAAAACTTATTTCTACTCTTAAACCTTTCTTGAGGTCCTCTGAGGGAGCGCTGTATGTATGTATTTATTGTTGATCTATGTACCAGTGTTTGTAGCACGTGAGTACCTGCACTAATGTAAAGCACTTTGGTCAACGAGAGTTGTTTTTAAATGTGTTATAGAAATAAAATTGACTTGACTTGACTTATTCTTAAACTGTGGCCCCTGGTTCTGGATTCCCCCAACATCGGGAACATGTTTCCTGCCTCTAGCGTGTCCAAACCTTCAATAATCTTATATATTTCAATAAGATCTGCCTTCCTGTTTCTGCTACCAAAGTGGATAACCTTACATTTATCCACATTAAACTGCATCTGCCATGCATCTGCCCACTCACCCAACCTGTCCAAGTCATCCTGCATTCTCATAGCATCATCCTCACGGTTTACACTGCCACCCAGCTTTGTGTCATCTGCAAATTTGCTAATGTTACTTTGAATCCCTTCATCTAAATCATTGATGTATATTGTAAATAGCTGCGGTCCCAGCACCGAGCCTTGCGGTACCCCACTAATCACTGCCTGCCATTCTGAAAGGGACCCATTAATCGCTACTCTTTGTTTCATGTCTACCAACCAATTTTCTATCCATGTCAGCAGTCTACCCCCAATACTATGTGCCCTAATTTTGTCCACTAATCTCCTATGTGGGACCTTATCAAATGCTTTCTGAAAGTCCAGGTACACTACTACATCCACTGGCTCTCCCTTGGCCATTTTCCTAGTTACATCCTCAAAAAATTCCAGAAGAGAAGTCAAGCATGATTTCCCCTTCGTAAATCCATGCTGACTCGGACCGATCCTGTTACTTCTATCCAAATGTGCCGCTATTTCATCTTTTATAATTGACCAGCATCTTCCCCACCACCAACATCAGGCTAACTGGTCAATAATTCCCTGTTTTCTCTCTCCCGCCTTTCTTAAAAAGTGGGATAACATTAGCTACCCTCCAATCCACAGGAACTGATCCTGAATCTATAGAACATTGGAAAATCATCACCAATGATTCCACGATTTCTAGAGCCACTTCCTTAAGTACCCTGGGATGCAGACCATCAGGCCCTGGGGATTTATCAGCCTTCAGTCCAATCAGTCTACCCAGCATGATTTCCTGCCAAACGTGGATTTCCTTCAGTTCCTCCGTCACCCCAGATCCTCTGGCCACTAGTATATCAGGAAGATTGTTTGTGTCCTCCTTAGTGAAGACGGATCCAAAATACCTGTTCAACTCATCTGCCATTTCCTTGTTCCCCATAATAAATTCACCTTTTTCAGTCTTCAAGGGTCCAACTTTGGTCTTAACTAATTTTTTAGTTCAAATTGCCCAATCGGCATTGAATTTAACAGATCTTTGCTGAAATACTCAAATTTTTCAAGAGATCTGAGATTTTTGGAACATGAAGCTTAAATGGGCAATTCGCATTGGGAGCTCCATGCAGACCTCACATTTGCTATGTCGTTCACATATTGACTGCTGCAAAACAAGTTGAAGATTAAACATTGATCCGCATGATGTTCACACACCAGTTGTAACACAAAAAGGTCATCCTAGAGATAAGAGAAAAAGTGGGGAAAGTGACAACAGTGCTCTCATTCCTCTGGGCACCTCCCAAGAGATGGTCTTGATGTCGACTGGTTAGGGTACCCAGAATTATAGCATGGAGCTCAGAACTGACTAGGACAGAGGCTCCTGATTCTGGCACATCTTGCTCACCACCCATGTTAAATTTAGAAGCAAAGAACTGCAGCTGCTGGTTTGTAGCAAAGATAGATATAAAGTGCTGGAGTAACTCAGTAGTTCAGGCAGAATCTCCAGAGAAAAATGATGGGTGAAGTTTTGGTTTGGGACCCTTCTTCAAACTGAAAGTAGAGGAAAGGGTGGCAGGGGCAAGAGGTATAGAGCTGGAGGCGAGAAATAGTCTAGGACCAATCCGGGCCAGTCACAAATTATCTTGGTTTCTTGTTTCCTAACTCCAAATTAAGCTGCTCATGTGCAGAAAAATTAGGAGCTCATCACCTGATGTTGACCCAAAAGCTACAATTTCTACCAGATGTGGAGGGAATGGCTATTGCAAGAATTATTACATCTTTGCCATTTAATTGATGCCAGATAAACACGAGTCGTATTAGGGTGAATTGTGCATGAGATTGGCCAGACAACAGGTAAACCTTCACTCCAATGTAATCACTCTAGGATGATCTAACTCGGGCGAAAACAGTTTTTATGCAAAATAAAAACATCTGCAAATTTCCAGGCTTTTTATATTTCAAGTACCTCGAAAATGGTATGACTTTTATTGTGCAAGGGCAGCACGGTGGCGAAACGGTAGAGCTACTGCCTTACAATGCCAGGGACCCTGGTTCGATCCTGACTACAGGTGCTTGTCTGTACGGAGTTTCTATGTTCTCCCCATGACCTGTGTGAATTTTCTCTGTGATCTTCAGTTTCCTCCCACACTCCAAAGATGTACAGGTTTGTAGCTTAATTGGTTTGGTATAAATGTAAAAAATGTCTCAAGTGTGCAGGATAAGTGTTAATGTGCGGGGATCATTGGTCAGTATGGAATTGGTGTGCTTGTTTCCACACTATATCTGTAAACTAAACTAAAATGAGTAACTTTATAAAATGATGTATTAGTCATTACTAATTACTCTGCCCAATTACTCCTACCTATAGTCATTGTGTGGTTTGTAAATACTTCACAGCACTTAAAATAATTAATGTTAATCAGTATATAAATCAATCTTGATGTTGTTAAAGATAAAATTTTATTTTGTACTCAATAAACAGGTTAAAAATCGTGTTTTAGTTTCCTGGAATGCTGAGAGAATACTTCACTGTACTTGGCTGCTTAGGCTAACCATAGGCTCAGCAGCCAATGTCAGAAAAGGACAAGTCAATGCCATAATGATCTTTACATTTTAGCTGGCAGTTTTATTGAAAGCCCAAGAGGAATGGGTTCACTTCACTTCGACCACAAAATTCAATTACATCAAAATGCATCCAGAGAAGATTCATTAAAAACAATTCAAATAAGTGCACTGAAGCTCACTGCAAATAAGCTCACTGAAGGTGGCAGTACAAGTAGATAGGGTGGCAAAGAAGGCATGTGATTGTTAAAGCTCGCCCGCACTCCGGAATAATAAACGCCGTCAGACACTGATGCTCATAGTAAAGACACAACTTTATTACAGGAGTGGGAGTGGGAGATTCACTGTAAGTATGGTCACATACTTGCCAGCTCCTCGCGGTCCCACTCAATTATATTGTGCACAGGCAGTAGATTTATACACGAGTAGTCACGGGTCCAGCTAATCACACAATCAGCATATTCCTGCACCAGTTCTTATTGTGTCTAGAACAGACTTGTTTTCCTCTGCGGATCTACTTGGTATTGGGCCTCTTCCTTTTTTAGTCACAACACCCTTCTCCCGTTATTCATTAGCTAGCAATTCTAAGTAAGTAAAGCAGGCTCACCACGTACACATCACAGTCATGTACACATTAACACCTAAACCCCCATCCTCCTCTACATTCCCTCCTTTTATCATAACATGAGTCCCCTTGAGGTACAAAGTGGTCGGAGACATTGTATAATAAGTTAAATCTTTCACAATTGCTAAGATTGCTATCATTCATTGCCATGTTTTTGTTCACGTGAAATCTTGCTGCCACATCATTCCAGCCACCAAGACCGAAATAATCACCCACACATAATTTGTAAAAGTCTAACTTCAATATCTCTTATTTTCTGGAACATCAAATGGGACGAGCTTAAATGGGGCATCGGTTGGCATGGATAAGTGGGGCCAAAGGACCCATTTCCATGGTGTATGACGATCACTGAAACACTGCGTGTACTCCCAACACAGATTGATCAACCACATGAACATGGCAAGCACTAACCTCAACATTGCCGCTGTCTTGCGGGGAATTTTGTGTCAGTGTGCACGGCAATAGACAGGCCAATCAATGTCTAGCCCTTCAGGTTTGGAACCGATTCATCGAAAATTGGATTACTATGAAGCACATGGCTCACAAACGCTTCGAAAACGCATGAAGAATGTCTGATGAATTTCGCTCCACCTCAGCACCGACCACAGTTCTATTTTTTATAGCCCAAATAATCAAGGCAGTAATGTGGCATCAATGTTGCTTGTCTGTACAAACAAGATTTTATTCAGCGATCACACACCTGTCAAGCTTCAAATTCTGCAAAGTGTAATTCATACTTCAAAGTGCTGCACATGAACACGGCTAAACTATACAGTAAATGATTGATTAGGAATAAGGAGTCACAATTGACTAGTGAATGCCAATTATCCAAATTGCAGATATCTAAACAGTGTTTTATGTTTTATAAGCAGTTAAACTATGGGTAGAACAGTGTTTCAAATGGGTGTGTTGTGTCTGCCCTTATTTCTAGCTTGGTTATAACATCTGCTGCAGTTTGCGGCCCATAAGATTTAAGTCGAAATTTTTCAATATTCATTTTCATGGAGTTTTCCCCCTTTAGTTTAGAGGAAAAGCGTGCAAACAGGCCCTTCAGCCCATGATCACCTCATACACTCGTTTTATCCTACACATTAGGGACAAGTTACAGAGGCCAATTAACTTACAAGCTAGCACGTCTTTGGAATGTGGGAGGAAACCGGAGCGCCCGGAGAAAACCACGTGGCCACAGGGGAGAACGTACAAACGCAGTACAGACAACTCCCACAGTCAGCATTGAACCCTGGTCTCTGGTACAGTAAGGCAGCAGCTGTACCACCGAGCCACTGTGCCATCCTTAGTGTTTTCTCTATCTTCCCATTAACAAAAATAATTGGCTTAAGAGCAAAGAATAAGCATTGCAAAGTTTCTATATCGGAACAGAGTTTAAGAGCATTTGTGTATGCATGTTTTGTGAGTCTTTACAGTATTTTTTTAAATAGTTTGTTTCCATATTTCTCAAATAGTTACTTGAAATATTTTTTTGAAATTAACCTTTTCTACAATTTCTTAAAGGTACATTTGTTTAGAAAATAATTCAAATAAGTTTACTGAAGCTCACTGCAAATTAGCACAGTGAAGGTGGCAACATAAGTAGATAGAATGGTAAAGAAAGCGTATGGTATGCGTGCCTTTATGGGTCGGGTCACCAGGTACAAGAGTCAGAATGTCATGATGCAGCTCTATGAGACTTTGGTCAGGCACACTTTGAATATTGCATGCAGTTCTGGTCACCCCATTACAGGAAAGATGTGGAGGCTTTGGAGAGGGTACAGAGGAGGTTTCCAGAATGCTGCCTGGATTAGAGGGTTTCACCTGCAGTGAGAGGTCGGATAAACTTGGATTGTTTTCTCTGGAACTTCAGAGGTTGAGGGGAGACGATAGAAGTATATGAAATCATGAAAGGCTTAGATAGGGTTGACAGTCAGAACCATTTCCTCCCAGAGTGGAAATGTCCAACACTAGAAGGCATAGCTATAAATTGAGAGGGGGCTGAGAAGTTGAATTATAAGGCGAGAGGGGGAAACTTTAATGGAGATGTACAGAGCAATTTAATAAAAGTAGTGGGGGCCTAGAATGCATTGCCAGGGGTGGCTGTGGAGGCAGATACGACAGCAGCGTTTAAGAGACTTTTAGATAGGCACGTAGAAATGCAGGAAATTGAGGGATATGAATCATGTACAGGCTGATGGGATCAATTTAACGGCATCATGTTTGGCTCAAACATTGTGGGTGAAGCCCCCGTTTCCATGCTGCACTGCTCTATGTACGATAAGTAGTTCCTGTTTTAAATTGTACAAGATGAATGGATATAGGTCCAAAGGATGAGCTGGCATCAATTAATGTCCAGATCTTGGCATCTTTCTGCTAGTAATAGAAGACAAATAGTTCTGCTTGCAGAGATTGGTCAACTGTGATGCTTTAATCCAACTTAATTAAACTTTTTAATCCAACAAGTTAACATGAAAGACATATGGTTATATGTCCCAAAATCTTTATTTATATTTATTTATTTTTCAGGATCGAAGCATTGGTGGAAAATCCAGCATTAAGCCTCAGAAAATGGCATCAAGCCACCATTTCAAACCATTGTAGCTCTTTGATGAGTTACTGAGATATTAGGGCGAGGATGCCAGGATTTACACCACAGGAAGATGAAAGTTGATATATTTTCAAGTCAGAATTATGTTCAACTTCAATAGGAATGTGCAGCCAGTGGTGTTCCCTTGTACAGTACTTGCAGTCTTTATTCTTTATCCTCCAGGTACAACTCCAACCGCTAGAGTGTTCTCCTTGTAATGCCCTTTGACAGGGTGCCTTGATGGTGCCTTGACAGCGTTGGTCAAATGCTGCCTCATCAGTCAAGCACAGACAGTTTGATCCCACCACTGGAATAGAGTTCTTGGATTCATGTTTGTACTACCTTGAACAAAGTGATCCTGGTCAACCTCAAACAGAGCACCAGAAAGATAAAAGACATAGGAGACTGTAGATGCTGGAATCTGGAGCAAAAACAACTCCTTGAGGAACACAGCAGGTCACGCAGCATCCAAGGGAAAGGTATGATTGATGTTTTGGGTTTTGTTGAGTTAGTGCTGTTTAACTGCACTGTCAATGACACATTCCGTTGCTCTAGTGATGATTCGGTGCAAACTGATTGGATGATAATTAGCTGCATTGGATTTACATAGCAACATGGAAAATATCTGGCCCCTCGAGCCAGTACTGCCATTCAATATGATCATGACTGATCATCCAAAATCAGTACCCCATTCTTGCTTTCTCCTCATATCCCTTGATTCCATTAGCCCTAAGAGCTATATCTAACTCATCCTGCATTTTGTGACTAGGATATATATCTGGGTGATCTTCCACACTCTTGGATAGATGCCAGTATTGTAACTGCACTGTAGCAGCTTGGCTGGAGGTTCCACTAGTTCTGGATTACAGATTTTTACTATTACAGCTGGGATGCTGACAGCTCCCACAACCTTTGCTGCTTCTAGTGACTCAGCTATTTCTTGGCATCACGAGGAATGAAACAACTTGGTTGGGTGGGGGTGGCGGGATCAGAACAACTTATCTAATTGCTTAATTGCCACATTGAAAGAGAAAAAGAATAAAACTGGAAAGACAGCATCATTCTTGGAAGCTATTTTGGGCATAACCATGTTTTTCCAGATTGTTGACAAAATTTAAAGTCCAATACTTTCGCAGTAGGATTTGAACTTTGGCTTCTGCAGTTGCTTGTGTCTCGTGCACTTAGTGATTTGCTCTGGATTACTTGTTCAGTAATTTAACCACTGTGCCATCATCAGCTAATGAAATTGGTTTATTGATACTAGGCACTACTACAACAAAAAAAACAACTGGCTATTTTGCTCCTCTCTGGATCCATTTAATCTACTTTAATGATTTTGATTGATAAATATTGGACAGGCCCATTCTTCACTAAACTTCCCATTCTTCTCTTCACTAACTACCCTCCCCACCCCATCCCCATTAATAGAATGGAGGCAAGTTATGTCCAACTGACAATTCAATTTCTGTGTGACATTGACCTGTAAAAGCAGTGCATTACTTTCTCATTAGTACATGGGAACAGCAACTGAGATTTGTTCACTCGGGCATCTGGTATTTTAGGTCGCAGGAGGTAATGACGATTCATGAGCTCGTTTCAAAATGTCTTCTTCCCATTCCTGCACTGATCTTTCTTTCCTGGGCACCCTCCATTGCCAGGATGAGGTCACACACAAACTGGAGGAACAACAGATAGGGTGCTCACAAAGGCATTTGGCACATTGGCCTTCATCAGTCAGAGTATTGAGTATAGAAGTTGGGAGATCAAGTTGCAGTTGTATAAGATGTTGGTCAAGTTGCATTTAAAGTATTATGTTCAGTTCTGGGCACCGTGTTATAGGAAAGATGTTGCCAAGCTGGAAAGGGTACATAGAAGATTTACAAGGATGTTGCCAGGGCTAGAGGGTCTGAGCGAAAGGGAGAGGTTGAGTAGGCTGGGACTGTGTTCCTTGGAGTACAGGAGGAGGAGGGGTGATCTTATTGAGGCGTATAAAATCATGAGAGAAATAGATCAGGAGATGCACAGAGTCTCTTGCCCAAAGTAGGTGAATTGAGGACCAGAGGACATAGAAAAATAGGTGCAGGAGTAGGCCATTCAGCCCTTCGAGCCAGGGTTGTATGATCATATGACATAGGTTTAAGGTGAAGGGTAAAAGATTTAATAAAAATCTGAGAGGTAACTTTTTCACATAAAGGGTGGTGGGTGTATGGAACAATCTGCTGGAGCAGGTAGTTGAGGCTGCGACTATTCCAACATTCAAGAAACAGTTAGATAGGTACATGGATAGGACAGGTTTGGAGGGGTATGGACCAAACAAAGGCAGGTGGAACTAATGTAGCTGGGACATATTGGCCGGAGTGGGCAAGTTGGGCAGAAGGGCCAGTATACTGTATCACTCTATGACTCCAATGCCTCATATTCCGCTTGGATAGCTCAGAACCCAATGATATGAACATTGAATTCTCCAATTCTAGGCAACTACAAAACACTCTCCCTCTCCCTTATTCCTCTCATGTGCCCCATGTGGACACTCACCCATTTCTCCCCTCCCTCTCCACCTACATTCCTTCCTCTAGTTTCACTATTTGCAACTCTTCCATCTTTTTTTCCCCCTCACAATTTGTCTTTTCATCTCCGGCCTTTGCCTATCAAAACTTCCCCTCGCCTGTATCAACCCATTACCTGCCAGGCTTTGTTGTTCCCCTCCTCCCTTCGAGTTTTCTTTCACCCCCTCCAACAAATCAGTCTTAGGAAGGGGCCCAACCCAAAATGTCACCTATCCATGTTCTCCAGATATGCTGCCCAACCCGCAGAGTTACTCCAGCGCTCTTTGATTATCACAACAGCTCTATTCCCTGTGACGGATCATCTTTATTTCAGTTTACCTTAATAGTTAATGGCCACAATAGTAGAGGTAGAAATTAAAAAAAAACATTTGTACAACTAGGACCAGCTCATCAACATAAAATTAGAAGCATGCATGACCTATATATATCATAAGAACACTGGAAAATAGGTTCAGAAGTAGGCCATCTGGGCCCTTAAGCTTGTCCTGCAACTCAATATCTTGATTGACCTGACCCAGACATCATCTCTTCCTAGCCAATTCCTCATGCTCCCAATTCCCACAAAACTTAAAAAATGATCTCTCTCCTATTTAAATATCTCTAATGTCCACAGCAATAAGGGCTAAGTGTTGCATTCTGTAATATTTCTGATAGTTACATGATAATTTCAGTCATGAAAGCTGTCAAAATGTGCAATCCAAGACTTGCTTTGAGCACTGCATGTTAGTCAAAGTCAATACCTAGCAATGTTATAAAATTTTGAGATTAAAAAAATCAAGTCTGTAATTTATCCCATCAGATAAAGCATAAAAAGAAGTTTAATTTGACACCTAATTCACTTTCATATCTTCAGTATTAAAAAGGTTACGGCCATTTTCATACTCGGAAATTAGCATCTTGTTCCCTATTGCTTTTCCATTGACTTAACACAAAAGCTGTGATCGAGGACAGTCAAAAGCCCATAACTTTCTTAAAAATTAAGAGAACTGAACTGAAAGACATTTTCAGTTATTATAGATTGAAGCATTCTGAAACAAATATGAAACAATCTTACTTAGACGAAATTAAATTAAAGCATATAATTAGTTAGTTACCTAATTGTAGCTAATTACAAAATTCAATTACTAGATCTAAACATCTATCAATTTCTTAAGAATAGATTAACATTTTTAAAAAGCCTAAGTGTCCAAATAACATTCACACAAGAATTCTCAATATAACATAATCTTTAAATCTCATTGTCATGGATTTATAGGCCAAATGGAAGGAATTTAATGTTTAATACCTGTAAATTAATGGCCAGTTAAATCATCTTGCGAGTGGGTTTTTCTGGAACGCGATCATTTGTAACATTGCGGTTGCGGTGAATTTAAACCCGTATCGGCATGAAAAACTTCCGGTTGCGACATGCTCTGCTAGCAGTCGCAAACTTTTTAGCTCCGCTGAAAAAATCGCGATTTTTCGCGTTAAAATCGGGTCTGGAGGTCGGGACCGTTTTTAAAAACTTACCGGAGCTTCATGTCGCGGTGCTGATGACGTCATCAGTAAGCGCCGCGATTTTAACGGAGGGAAAGTCATTTTAAATGAAAAGTACATCTCCAGGTCAGAGCCCACAGAGGAAAATCTCAAAACATCTGCTGAAGACTCTGGAACAGCAAGAAACTTCAGAACTGACCTCTGGAGAGGTCTCTGGAATGGCTACTCGATCTGCAAAAGAGAAAATCGAAATGGAGGACTTAAGAAACTCGGTAAGAGATATCAAAAATGATATGGAAGCTGGGAACAGTAAATTGATAGCCGGTAATGATAAAATACTTGAGGGTATTGAGGCTCTCCAAAAAAGAATTGAAGGTGTGGAAAAAGGACTATCGATAAAAATTGAAAAGGTGGCAGAAGAGACCACAAAGATGTTTGAGGCTGTGCACGAAACTGTGGCTGCAAATGCATCTGCAGTGAATGATTTGGAAGCTGCTGTGGAAGTGATGGCTGGAGAGATGCAGACTATGAAGTCAGAAATAGATAGTCTCAAGAACCAAGTCACAAAGGTTTCGAATAAATGTGTTGACCTAGAAGCTCGCTCAAGACGCCAAAATATAAGAATACGTGGTGTAAAAGAGGGAGCTGAGGGGGACAATGTTTGTGAGTTCGCTGCCAACCTAATTAAACACGTACTGAAGCTACCAGAAGTACCTGTAATTGAAGTAGCACATCGACTCCCCAGATTTAAATCAAGATCTCAAGGAGAACGTGCCTACCCACGACAGATCATAATTAAACTTCGGGATATCTCAACAATGGAAGCGCTGATGAAAAAAATCAACCACGGAGAGAAGATGATGTACAGAGGTGATACTATTAAACTCCTACGGGACTACCCTTATGAGATTGAGCAAAAGAGAAGAAAGTTCTCACAGACCAGAGAAGTTCTTTATGGTGTTAAGGGAGTTTTGTGTGGAGTGTTTTATCCGGCTAGAATGCGTATCACCTTTGAGGGAGTGTCAAAAACATTCACTAATTCGGATGAATCTCTCAAATACGCTCAAGAAATCGCGACTAAGGCTGCATCAACTGGAGATTGAAAACCAAGACGACAGGAACAAACGAACTTGCTTATTCTTCCAACAAGAGTATCACAAGGAAAGTGAATTAACTGAACACTGATTTTTTATTTTTTACTTCAAGCAACAGATTCTTAGTGAGACGTGGCTAGACATTATTATCTTCGCTGGAACATTGTGCTATGTAATTCAAGGACACTACGTGCTCAAACGAGGAAAACCTGATAACACGAGACGAACTGCTGGGCTGAGAGTGAAAAACATCACATGGCTTATATTGTTTATAAAAAACTGAAAAAACTGAGAACTAATAATAATTAACAATTAACAATACTAATATAGAAATAGCAATTGAAATAGATAAAAAATGTGCAGTCTGCTCTGTTTAGCAGATAACAGCAAGTGCTATGCAGCTCGAGAGTGGAGGGAGGGGGAGACCGGGTACCTGGCATAACTCCAGGAGCCAGACTCCCGTTAACCCTTCCAGCGAACAGCTCATTTTTAACAATATTAAAATCAATTTAAAATAGTTAAGAGATAATATACACTCGAGGTTGATATGAAAAATATATACGGCTTATATAGTTTTACAAAATGCTGAGAATTAATCATAATTAATAATTAACAATACTAATATAGAAATAATATTTGAAACTGATAAAACTGTGGTGCCTGCGTCATAACGCAGACAGCAGTTATCACCTATGTTCGCAGCTCGTGGAGAGGAGAGGAGATCAGGCACCTGGCACAATTCCAGGAACCTGACTCCGATTAATCCACTCAGTAAACCGCTCACTTTAACAATACTAAATTCATTTTAAAATAGTTAAGAGATAAAGAGTGAGTAGGATATGGAATCGAATACATTTGACACATATATAAATTGTAACTGGGTGAAATAGAACTGAATTGGAAACGGTAATGACCCCATAGATTTTGGGTAATAAATACAGCGGGGCTAACTTTATACCAACTACGCCGGAAGCGTTATGGATGTCGTACCCCACAGACGAGTGGGCCACTCACTACGGTGTTGAAATTTTAGACACCGTAAATTTATTTGATTTATATATATTTTTTTTAATCACAATATGTCACATCTGTGTGTTTTTTCTTCAAGGACAATCGCGCAGGAGAACTACCAAGGAAGTCTATAATAGAAATACTCCCAAAATAACCAGAGTCCGGAGGTATGAACGCACCACAATAATTAAGGTCATTAAAACTGGTAAAAATGCATGACGACAATCAAAAGAAAATAGGAGGAATCACATTATGTAGTTGGAATATAAGGGGGATTAATGAACCTATTAAAAGGGGCAAGATACTAGCTCAGTTGAAATCATACAACACGGACATTGCGTTTCTACAGGAAACACATCTTAAACAGCAAGATCAGACAAGACTGAGGGCGAACTGGATAGGCCAAACATTTCACTCTTCATTTACCTCCAAATCTAGAGGTACTGCAATTATTATTCGTAAAGGAATTCCATTTAAATCAAAGAACACTATTTTAGATAAGGAAGGGAGATATCTTATAGTAGCAGGGGAGATCAATAATATGCCAATTACGCTGGTAAACATATATGCGCCCAACTTTGATAACCCTCAATTTTTTAATAAAATTCTGAATATAATTGCAGAATCTAATTATCAAAATGTTATAATCGGAGGAGATTTTAATTGTGTTTTAGATCCTTATTTAGATAAATCGATGCAAAAACAAAAAGGTCAGACGAAATCTAAAACCAGTGAACTCTTACACACATATATGGAAAACACAAATATAACAGATGTATGGAGGATTGCAAACCCGACGGGAAGGGATTACTCGTTTTATTCAATGGTGCATAAAACATATTCACGGATAGACTATTTTCTTGTGGATACAAAATTAATTTCGCAATCTCTGAATCCTAAATATCATATTAATGCGATCTCAGATCATTCTCCGTTAACTTTTGTTCTAAAACTAGAAGGAATGTCTATGAATAAACCGTTCTGGAGGTTTAACTCACAAATTTTAAAAGACCCTCAAGGGAGTATCTATCTAAAAAAACAGATGGATCTATTTTTTGAGTTAAATGATACACCAGAGATATCCCCCACGTTATTATGGGAATCCTTCAAAGCATTTATAAGAGGAGTCATTATTTCATTTCAAGCTTATCAAAATAAAAAGAATAAGAATGAACAAAGACACTTAGAAGATCAAATAAAACAGTTAGATATAGATAATGCTAAAGACCCAACTATGGATAAACATAATAAAATACTACTACTGAAATTTCAGTTAAATAAATTACTGTCAGAGAAAGTTATAACATTATTTCAAATCACAAAACAAGAACACTTCGAATTCGGGGACAAACCCCACAAACTTCTAGCACGACAACTTAAAAAACGGGAAAAAGAGAATGCAATATTAAAGATTAAATCAGATAGAGGGGAAGTATTAACACTACC
Organism: Malacoraja senta; assembly: GCA_038087875.1. Taxonomy (NCBI): domain Eukaryota; kingdom Metazoa; phylum Chordata; class Chondrichthyes; order Rajiformes; family Rajidae; genus Malacoraja; species Malacoraja senta. The sequence continues at coordinate 3,392,679 of CM075986.1, read as the reverse complement.
CAAGGATATTAATAAAAGATTTGCTCAATTTTACCAGAATCTATACACATCTAAAACGTCAATAGACAATAATAAAATCTCAGAATTTTTAGATAATTGTAATCTACCACAATTAGAACGCAGGGAACAAGAGGAACTGGGAGCACAAATTACTTCTAAGGAGATAGAAGACACAATAAAAACACTAAAAAATGGAAAAACACCAGGACCAGACGGATTCAGTAATGAATTTTATAAATCTTTTTATGATATAGTTACTCCACGATTACAAAAAATGTATACATATGCTTATAAAGAGCAAAACCTACCTGAAACACTAGCGGAATCAACGATCATATTAATACTTAAAAAAGATAAAAATATAGAAGAACCAGGATCATATAGAGCTATTGCTTTGTTAAATACGGATCAGAAAATAATAGCAAAAACATTAGCCAATAGATTAAGCAAGTATGTTAGTAGACTAATACATGAGGATCAAACAGGATTTATACCTAAGAGACACTCATTTAATAATTTGAGACGTTTGCTTAACATAATGCATTCACATAAATCTGATGACCAAGAGTTAGCTATCATCTCACTGGACGCAGAAAAAGCGTTTGATCAAGTAGAATGGGACTATATGATCAAAGTATTGCAAAAATTCCAATTGGGAGAAAACTTTATTGCATGGATAAAACTACTATATAACAAACCTACGGCTAGAATACTAACTAATAATATATTATCTTCAAAATTCGAATTATCTAGGGGCAACAGACAAGGATGTTCACTATCACCGCTGTTATTTGCTTTGGTAATTGAACCCCTTGCTGAAAAAATAAGAACACACTCGAATATTCACGGTTATAACACAAAATATTCAAACAACAAACTATCCCTATATGCTGATGATGTACTACTGTACATCACAAAACCACAAATTAGTATACCAAATATATTAAACTTAATTGAGGACTTTGGATCCTTTTCAGGATATAGAATAAATTGGAACAAAAGTGAAATTATGTCGATTAAACCAAAAGACTCAACACATCTCAGGAAATTCCCTTTTAAAATAGCTATGGAAAAATTCAAATATTTAGGAATTGAGATTACTAGAAATTACCATGATATGTTTAAAGCTAATTATAATCCCCTACTTAAGAAATTAAATAATCTGATTAAATTTTGGAAAACACTTCCGATGTCCTTAATAGGTAGGATAAATGCTATAAAAATGATTTTCTTGCCACAAATCCTTTACCTATTTCAATCAATACCTATATATCTCCCAAAAAAGTTTTTCAAAAAACTGGATTCAGACATTACAAATTTTATATGGGATTACAAATCCCACAGAATACAAAGAGCACACCTTAACAAACGAAAAGAGTTGGGGGGTCTAGCGCTCCCTAACTTTATGTATTATAACTGGGCAGTAAATATTAAAAATATGATTCACCTGCTGGACAATTCTGCCCAGCAGGTGGACTGGATTATAATGGAAAAAGGGGATTGCTCCCCGAATAATATAGGAGCGATTATTCTCTCTCCAATAAATTTGAATAATAAAAATTATAATAAAAATCCAATTATATATAGCACTATTAGAACATGGAAGCAAATAAAACAGAATCTAAAATTAAGAAACCTATCTCTCTTAATACCAATAGTCAATAACCCATCGTTTAAACCTTCAATCATAGATAAAGCATTTATACAATGGGAAAGAATGGGAATTAAAACGCTCGAAGATCTGTATGAATTAGAAAAATTACTATCATTCCAACAACTACAACTGAAATATAATTTGAAAAATAATCAATATTTTAAATATCTACAAATCTGTGACTATTTGAAAACACACACAAAAGATTATTATAATATGCCTTCCGACTTACTAGATGAAGCAATGAAGACAAAGGCGGAATCAGTTAATTTAATATCATACTTATATAATATCATCTTAAATATAGAAATACCCACAACAGATGGAATTAGAAGAGATTGGGAACAAGATCTAGGTATAAAAATTTCAAAAGAGAGTTGGGATAATCATTTATTACAGGTGCATAAATGCTCGATCAACGTACGACATACGCTTATCCAATTTAAAACATTACATAGATTATATTATTCAAAAACCAAACTAAATAAAATCTTTCCTAACGTCTCACCAATCTGTGATAAATGTATATGTCAAGAAGCTACCATAGCACATTCTTTTGTTTTTTGTACAAAAATCCAAAAATTCTGGTTTGAAATATTTGATATTTTTTCAAAATTAATCAAAATAAAACTGGTACCAAAACCAGAATGGATTATTTTTGGAATATCGGAAGGTATTCCTGAATTAAACGTGTATCAGAAGAATTTACTCAATTATGGGCTAATAATGGGAAAAAAGCTTATACTTAAATTCTGGAAAAATGCGCCCACACCAACAATAAAAATGTGGACATCAAATATGTTGGAAACATTACATCTGGAAGAGATGAGATTCCTCCTAGTAGGCAAAGTAGATCAATTTCAAAAGACGTGGTCTACGTTTTTGGACCTATTACAAGCATGAGGTGCAATAGTAATTTAGAAAAACAAATAAATAAATAAAAGGTATCTGGACCTGGTAATGGGAGGTAAAATAAAAACAGACTTGGTTGGTAGTTCCTTCTCTATGAAGTATGGTATAAGAATTATAATAGAGCGATTGTTCCTTCTTTCTTTCTCTTCTTTTTTCTAGGGTCTATTTTCTAACTTTACTTCCTTCTCTAACTTCTTTTCTAAGGGGCTTTCTTTTCCCAACACTCTTTTGCACTTCACAACCTTTGTGCACTTTCTTCACTTTTCTTACTTCTTTCTTTTTCTTTCTTAAAGTTTAAAAAAGTGAAGCGGTACAAAAAATGTATTAATATATACGTGTTGTACATTACTGTAATCTACCGTACTTCTAAAAAATAAAAAAAAAATAAAAAAATAAAAAAAAAAAAAAATAAAAAAAAAAATAAATAAATAAATAAATAAATACTTTCGTACATTAGTTATGTAAAAACATTAGTTGGCAATAGTTTACATTCATTTTGCTGGTTCTCTATGAATCACTGTGACAAATCCTTTAACAAATTTTAAAATGTGCAACAGCATGGTAGTGCAAATACTGCCTCATGGCACAGAGCAGGTTCAGTTCATACTGCAGGTCATTAAGCTAAAGTACTTGGCTACCAGACATTTTTTCATATTAGTTAAACATGTTTTAAACGCCAACTGCAGGAAATAAAAAAAAAGTATGGGGAAGCAGAACAAAATTAAAATTCCAAACACAAACGAGCTGATACTGGATTTTATAGATTAAGTTAGACCAAGGCTTCCCAACCTGGGGCAAATTTACCCAAGGGGCAAATTTAACCTACCCACGGGGTAAATTTATTGATTCCAGATTCAGTATTTTTTAATTTCCCCTTTGTCGGTTGCTTTATTATGGGAGAACTGTAAACTCAAATTACTGAACAAAACAGGGTATCAATTACTGAACAAAACAGGGACAAATAAATTTGAACTTTGATGGTTGGGGTAAATTTACTTTTGAAAAGTTGCCAAGGGTAAACGGAGCGAAAAAGGTTGGGAACCCCTGGATTAGACCAAGTGGGACTCGATGTGCCCCATTCCCACAACAATATTTCACCACACACCCAAAGACCCCAAATGCGCAGGCGCGGTTGAGGGGTTCCCATTGTGACGCCAAAGGTCCCCGTTGTGACGCGTGTCACGGCAACCCTCCTCCAACTGCGCCTCGCCATCCCTCTTCCAACCCCCATCCTCGTCCATTCCCCCTTATCCCTCAGCACTCCCTATCTCCCTCTTCACCCTCCCTCTTCTTTCCTCCTCCTCCCCTCCCCCACTCCCTCCCACACCTCTCCCTTCCTCTCCTCCCTCAGTCACTCCCTCCCTCCATAACCCATGTCCCCTCTGTATCCCTGTCCACTCCGTCTACCTCCCTGCTCCCCTACTCACCTCCCACTATCCCACTCCCCCAATATCCTTCACCGCCCCCACTGCCCCCGTCTCCCTCCATCCACCACTCCCTACCACCCCCACTCCGCTTCATCCCCCCTCTTCCCCCACTCTCCCTCCTCAACTCTCCCACCTTCCCCTCCCTCTCCCCTCCCTATAGCCCTCCTCTCCCTCTATCCCTCTGATCCCCCACTCCTCACCTCCCCCCTATCCCAGCCCCCACAATGAAAATCGCGATTTAAAAAAAACTTTGAGCTGGAGGTTGGAGCCAATGAATCGACCCTCCCCACATGGGACCCGGACCAATCGGGCCTCGAGCGGGATGTCGCAGCCAATCAATCGGCCCCACGTGGGGCGGGGGGGGAGGGGGCGGCGTCGCCACTTCCCCCATGTGGAACCCGGGCCAATCGGGCACCGAGCGGGATGTCGGAGCCTATCACTCGGCCCCATGTGTGGGGGGGGGGGTTCGTTGGCGCTGCTCCCACCCTCCCTCTTCCTACCCCTATCCTCCATTCCCCTCATCCCCCAGCACTCCCTCCTACTCCTCCACCCTCCGTCTTCTTTCCCCTCTACTCCCCGCCCCCTCTTCTTCACCTCTCCATTCCCCTGCCATGAGTCACTGCCTCCCTCCTATAATCCCTCTCCCCTCCCTACCCCTCTCCTCTTCCTCTATCCTCCTGCTCCCCCACTCCTCACCTCCCCGTTATCCCACCCCCACAATGAAAACTGCAATTTTTTTGTAAATGAAACCTCCCCAAGAATTTGATTAAAACAGTTTTTTTTTGAAAATCGCGATTTTTATCTAAATGAGTATCAGGATCCCATTGTGCCGTCATTGTGAATGAAAACGGAAGAATTTGAATAAAGCGGATTTTTAAAAAAAGAAGCAGTTTTTAATGTAAATGAGATTCGGGATCCTATTGATGGAGGAGGATAGGGGTAGGAAGAGGGATGGCGAGGTACAGTTGGGGGAGGGTTGCCGTAACACACGTCATAACGGTGATGTCTGGCATCACAACCGGAACCCCTCAGCCGCACCTGCGCAGTTGGGGGCTATGGGTGAGTGGTGGAATATTGCCTTGGGGGACGGGCCCACGGGTCCGACCTGGTCTAGTTTAAAAAAAGTGTCATAAATTTGACTTTTTGAATAAAAGCAAAGTGATGGATGTTAAATCAGAAAATGAAATACTGCTTCATTTCAGGCCCAGAGATTAATAATTTCTAAACCAGCTACAGTCCAACATTGGATGCAGATCAAAGCTTGCCTATGCAGCCCCCAAAGAGCGTACACCCAACTCTCAAAAATCTTGCCCATTTCATTGCTTCCATTTCCCACTTTAATCAATGGAAACTCCTTTGATCAGATTTCCAATTAATACAATGGTCTGAAATTGCTTCTCAGATTGTGCATGGCAGAATTCTTCATGTCTTGTTTAAAATACATGTCTTGATCTGAGTATATAACGAGGCAATTACTAATAAACATTAAAAAAGCAGCCATGATGGCTTAACATATTTCAAAAAACAAAAAGTAGCATGCATCATATATCCGCATTCAGACTTCTTCAGCGACTCTTCCATCTTCATCTTCGCCTTCTAGAAGCAAGCATAACTTGGTTATTGATCTTATTAAAACATTGTATTTAGTTTAAAGTCATTCCGTGCACACCAAACCCTTAACGTCAGGCATGATACCCAGTATATAGTCCAAAACACAAAAGTCCAAAGTTTTGATAGCATGAAACTTCTTCCTCCATGTCCGATCAACTCATGGATGTGTTGTAACTATAATGTTGAAGTGTGAAAACCTTCGAGAGAATAATAGGAATTTTAGCAATAACGTTCACGGTGATGTTTTGTTTAATTTCTGGACCATTAGCAGAGATTTCAAATCCCAGCTCAAGTTTTGGCCATTCTCTGTCTGGCTTACAGAGAGACTCTAGTCAATTGATCCATCTCTTATTGCTTAAGATGCGGTTCGTTGTCAGTCCTCAAGAAGCTTCATCCACAGGATTTTCTTTTGTGTTAACATATTTCTATTGTGAAACATTAGTAGCTCCTAATGTACTTTCCATTGGTAATTTGTCTGTCCAAATCCACTCTGGTCTCCTTGGCTCTATCATCTCGTGGAACGCTTTCCAATACAACACGATTGTTGCTGAACCACTTGGAAAGCGTGATTCCTCCCTTATTGCAGAGGGAAGTCAGATGTTTTAACATTTGAATTGCTTCCTGCTCAGTAGACATGGATTTTAAGCAATCATCCACATAGAAATTATTCTTCAAAGTGGTTATTACTTCCCCTGAAAAGTGAACTTTATTGTCCTCTGCGGTCTTCTTTAAAGCAAATTTCGCACAACTTGGTGATGACACTGCTTCAAAGAGATGTACCTTCATCCGGTATTCGACAAGATCTTGTTGTACATCCCCTTCCCCACCATAAGAATCACAGATAGTCAATGTGTTTTTCTGATACTTTGACGATGAAACATCACTCTGATATCAGCCATCAAAGCAATTGGTTCTTGTCTGAATTTAATGAGAACTCCAATGAGTGAGTTGGTATGGTCTGGACTTTGCAGTAGTTGACAGTTGTGATGTTCCTTTGAAGACTGCAGCAGAGTCAAAGACCATTCTCAAGGTCCCTTTCTTCGAGTGACACACCCCATGGTGCGAAATGTACCAAAGCTCTCCATACTTTGATTCAGTTGGTTTATTGGTACCTTTTTGGCATAATCATTATCAATCATATCCTTTAGGAAAGACGTATATTCCTCGTGAAATTTCGTATTCTTACCAAAGTTGCATTTTAGGATTCTGCGTGCGTTGCTCTGCCATACGACCATTATTTGGCAGACTAACACTCGTGTTTGAAAGGTAAGTCCAGACAATAGTGTCCGTCTATCATCTTTACTGAGTAGTTGATAATATCCAAGAACTTTAACTCTTCTCTGGACATTTCAGCAGATTCCTTACTGGTACTTTCATTGAAGTCATGATTTTATTGCTTCATCAGCAGCTTTACTAATTTACCAGTAGATATTTGATTAACAGCAGCGGCAGGGTAGTTCTTTGTTTTCCTTCTCAAGGAGCCATAGATAACCCCATGCTGGTAGGGTTTTTTCAGCAAACGGTCCATCACCTTGGCTCCTCACAATCTGTATAGGTTCCAATGCCTTCAAAGCATTTGTTCCGATAAGTAGGTCAACACCAGAATTTATTTTAGATATTTTGACATCCTTCAGGTAAGGCCATTGTCTCAAGTCTTCATGTCTGGGTATATTTTGACGACCAACAGGCATGGTCTCATGTGTAAACACTTCAGATATTGGTATAAAATTATCTTCATCCAGACTGGATATCTCCATGCTTGTAATGTAATGACTAATGCACTCTTTATCTTCATTCATGGTATGCAATCGAATCTTAATCTCTTCTCCTGTGATGTTCAGCCTTCTCATCAAGCTTTCTGTGCAAAAAGTAGCCGAACCTCCGTGATCCAAAAATGCATATGTTTGCTACACTGCATTCGACTTACCATTCCTTACCTGTACTGGTAACATAGAGAAGATCCAGGCTTCTACCCCGACCCCAATATGAGCAGTTACTTGAGGCGAGGTGACAGCATCACTCGTAGCTGGCTTCTCCTGTTCTGTTTGCTCCGGCTTCTTTACAGTGTGAAGTGCTTCAGGATGATTTTGCTTGCACTTATCACAAATTATAGGACTCTTACAGTCTTTAACCATGTGTCCTGTTTTCAAATATCCAAAACAGATTCCCTTCTCTTTTAAGAAATCCACCTTTTTATATTCCTTATTCTTGAATCTTCGACACCATCTTATGGTGTGACCAACTTCATCATGTAACAAACAAAATCCTTTTTGCTTGATACTAGATACATCTCCTTTCATTCCATCTGTTGTTTCCACAGGTATTATAGCGGTAGCAAAACTGCCTCCCTTAGGTCCTGATCTTCCTTCAGTTTTGGTAAAGGTAGAACCTTTGACAGTTGCAATTGGTTTATCATCTTCAATACTGCTGTGGTGTGGCTCTAACATGTACCGTACTTGCTTTTCCAAGATATCCACCAGGTCTGGTAGCATGGCTACTCGCTTCTTCTTATCCATTATTCAGCCTGCTTTATCTCTCCACTTTTCTCTAAGTCTTTTGGGCAGCTTTTTAATGATGGCTCTAGTATTACTAACAAGATTCATTTCCTCCATGTGGCCGAGATTTTTCATTGAGCTGCAACAACCTCTGAGAAATATTGCATAATTACTCTGCATCCACATCTTCTGGCTTGATATCTTTCCAAGCATGGGCCTTCTCCATGTATGCGTTAGCAATCCTCTGTTCATTACCAAAACGATCTTTAAATACCCTTCTCGCCTCTTGATAGCCTTGGCTGTCAGGCTCATTTTGACAACTTTCTACAAGAATCTAAGCACTTCCGCTTGTGTAATGCACCAGAAATCGTAAGAGCTCTTTTACATCAGTAATTTTCATTTCTACTACTTCGTCCATTGCCCTTATGAAAGCTTCATACCGCAAAGGATCACCATCATATGTAGGAATTTCTATTGGTGGTCGAGTGAAAGAGAGATTTTGTTGAGCTATGAGCTTGTTGAATTCAGCTTGCCTATTCGCCAATGCCAATAATCCATCCTGATATCCTTAGCCTGGTGCCAACAGACAGGCCTCTGTGGCTCATACTGGCTTGCTCGAGCCTGTGTATCAGGCCTCGGAAAAGTGTACTCAACTGTTGGTTTGTTCCGAGCCTCTACAGACGCCCCATATGTATTTTGTTTCAGTCTACCACCCATTTGTTGAAATGAAGTTCTACCGGCCCGCCACTCTTCCAATGGGTGTTCAAAGCCGTGAAATCCAGTGGTCCTCAGTTGTGGAATTGATCCAACTGATACAATACAGCAGTCCATATTGTTTCTCTCCAACCTCATGGCAGAGGTAAAGTAATTGGCTCAGATTAGATTCCACTTTCTTCGCGTTCTTATCTGATTCCATTAGTTTCTTCTGTTTTTCAATTGATTTGGTAACCTGTTTCCATAACTTGTTTCTCTCTATCTGGGTTTCATTCAGGTAGGCAGCTTGGGCCTCAAATGCATCTTCTAGATACCTTAGCCTGGCTCTGCCACCTTGTGGCTCCTCTTACTCACCTCCATTTTGCTCCATGGATTTAAACAGGTCTTGGCAGATTGCCAAATATTTAAATTGGACGAACAAGGACTTCTTCAATTTCCTTCAGTCTTATTGATAAACATTAAGCAGAATGTTCCAAAACATTAGATAAGAAACTATAACAAACTGGACTGTCAGAGCACATCCAAAATATTTTCGAAGTTATTGATGACTTCAGTTCCGAAAGAATGTCTTATCTTGACTTCAAAATGACTCAAGGACAGGGACCTGGATCTCAATCCAGGATGAACTGAAAAAACAAGCTTCTTGGCTATTTTCCAAGCTAGCAGAACTAGCTTTTACATTACATTACAGAAGCCGTTCAAATTAAAGCGTTCCAGCTTTCAAATTCAGGATAGTATAATAGCATATCTACTCACGATTCCGTGGTAATGTCTTCAATCTTCAGATAAGTCGTGTGGCTGTCAATAAATCTCCAAGCCAATCTCTGGCCGAGATCTATTGTCTTCAGTTCCTCTTCTGCAACCGGTTCTTCTGGCTGAACCTCTCCTGAAATCCTGGCCATTTCTTCTGACCCTCTTCTTTAGGACGTAGCTCTCACCTCCTGTCTGTGAGGTATTCTTCGACTCGAGTATAGTGGAAGATTATAGTATCGTTCAAGAGATTGTTCCCTCTAGCTACTTAGGAGACAGGATGTGGTTAGGAGAATGTCGTTTTACGCATGTGGGCTCTCCACTAGACTTTCAGAGCTTCTCGAAAGATAAATCTTCATAACACAGTCTTTGATTAATAGTTTCTTTATTGTAGAAGAAAAACAGTAAGATATTCATCCAACCTTCTTCTTTGACTCGTACACTTTAAACTTAATCAAACTCCAGCATATCGCTTTTAAACGTTAGAAAACTCCTCATGTCACAACATAGCTCTACATGGTTGAAGGATATTCCTTCTTACCATTATGGCTCCAAAACTAAACGAAAAAATTCACAGCTTCTGCGCAAGAAACCCAGCAGCTAACACGCCACCGACTACGTAATAAATCCCACTCACATAATTACAGGCTGGCAAGATTTAAAGGCAAATGCCATCATTTATGACACACAAAATAAAGCCAAATGGCCACTACAACTGTATAGCAGAAGGGGTCAAACTACGACTGTAACCCTGCTCTTGCTCAGTGTAATGAGAAGATGCATAACACTGTCGTGTAGATGGTTTGATGATCTTATATTCTTACAAAATGTCACACTTAATACATGCTGGAGGGAGCTGAAGCATTTAACATTTTCAACATGTTACTTCTGCTCAACAATAAAATGTACTCATAAGAATTTTAAACTCCAATGGAACTTAACATAGGATGAGCATTTTAGGTCAATTGTATAAAGTGAATGGGTACAAAGTTGATCGAATGGTAAAAGGGGCCATGATGAAATATATTTATCAGAGAATAACATTCTGAAGCTTGCTCTCGTCTTGCTGCAATGATGTTGTTCAACTTCAGCGCAGCAAGAATAATTCACTTCAATTAAATATATCAATCCACATGTAGGACTCTTGACATTGTTCGCATTTATAGCCTAAAGCCAATTGTCATTGAGATGGTGATGAGCCATATTTTTTTATCACTTTCACAATTTGATAGAAGTGTATAGTTAATATCAAACAGCTAAACTATGCAACATTGCCATGGACCTGAAGTCACATAGAGGCCAAACAATGGTTGGAGAGATCTCTTTTCAGAATCAGTTGGATTCTTAATTAATATAAACCCAGTTCTTGGATTTCATCTTATTAGTCTCAAAATAATATACATTGACCCTTAATTAAAAAATGGCAGAAAATTTACCTTTTGTGTATTCTTTGAAATGTTGTTTACCCGTTGAAACGGTGTGTCTTTTTTCCTAACACCTGTACATTCAACACTCGACCAGGTCATTGAGGAAATTCATTAGTTGCCAAAGATATGGACTGACTATTAATGTTAAGTGATTGAGCACTCATATTAAGAATATGAATTTGGGATTAATGCATATTCACAAATTCAAACTGCAGCAAAGGGCTTGTCATTCTGGTTTAGTGGTCTGATAAACGACTCCTGGAGTTTGCAACAATACTTTATTTGAAAGTTCAAGTTGCAGCATACAGGTTTAACAGACACGTCTGGCCACATCGGTGGTCAGCGCTGAACTAACGCGCGCAAGGGAAAAAACGCGCGAAAACAACAGCCCCTCCCGAGCACGTGACCGCGGCTTCCGAACGCCAGGTTCGATATCTGCGTGTGCTAGCAGGAGCCGCTAAATGGCCCCTCCCAGAATCCGCGGTACGGAAACGCACGGGTATACGGACAGTACGACCGGAACGCGTAGTCTGAGGTCGTGGGGCGAGCGTAACATTTGGGAACCGTACTGGAGGACTGGAGGGACGCGAAAAACGCGAACGAGGGACGGGCGTAACAAAGGGAACCGTAGAAACACGACCGGAGGAAACAGGTGCAGAGGGCGGCAAAACAGAAGGTGGACATCCTCTACGCCGTGGAGTAGCCACTGTCACTGGGCTATCTTCGTCAATGTGTGCAGGCTTAAGGCGGCTCACAGAAACGAATTCCTCCTTGCCACCCATGTCCAACATGAACGTCGAAACGCCAGTACTGAGCACCTTGTACGGACCCTCGTACACCCGCTGTAACGGCGAGCGATGAGCGTCTCTATGGAGAAAAACATAAGCACAATCCCGTAACACAGTAGGCACATGCACCGAAGACGAACCATGCCGGGAAGTGGGAACCGGGACCAAAGCACGCGCCCGCTCGCGAAGTTCCGCTAACAACTGTGAGGTTGAAACCTCCTGGTCCGGAGGGACAGACAAGAAATCCCCTGGAACCTGTAAAACCGAGCCATAAACCAACTCGGCCGAGGAGGCTTTGAGGTCCTCCTTAGGCGTTGTTCTGATGCCAAGGAGGACCCAAGGTAACTGGTCGACCCAATCAGGACCGGTGAGTCTGGCTTTTAACGCCGACTTAAGGTGCCGGTGGAACCGCTCAACTAACCCGTTTGACTCCGGGTGCTAAGCGGTAGTCTGGTGCAGCTTCACTCCGTACAGCTGCGCCATATCACACCACAATGAAGACGTGAACTGGGCTCCCCTATTGGTGGTAATGTGGGAGGGGACCCCGAAACGAGCGATCCAATGGGATACCATGGCCCTCGCGCATGCATCAGCAGAGGTATCCGCCAACAGGATTGCCTCCGCCCACCTGGTAAACCTGTCTACGATAGTCAGTAAGTGGATAGCCCCGTGCGAACAAGGCAAGGGACCTACCAGGTCTACATGGATGTGCAGGAACCTGCCGTCCTGGACGGCGAAATCCTGGACCGGAGGGTGCACATGTCTCTGCACTTTGGAGGTCTGGCATGGGATGCAGGAACTGCTTCCTTAACCCGTGCCAAACGAACTTCGCCGCGACCAAGGCAGAGGTGGCGCGAATGGACGGGTGCGCTAGGCTGTGGATGGTGTCGAAAATCCGACGACGCCAAGCGACCGGGAAAATCGGACGGGCTTTACCGGTGGAAATATCACAAAGGACTTGCACGCCGGAGTTGCCGCATGGCACTCTTACCAGCTTCAGTCCTGATTCAGCATTGCGATAAATCTCTATAGTCTGATATTCGGCATGTGGCAGGTAAGCTGAATGTTGTGGCCGATGCGTTGTTCCGTCCAGCGCTGCCCGAAGTTTCTGCGCTTAGTCTCGGCGTTGATTACGAGGCAGCCGTTGGGCAGCTGCCAGCTCCTCGTAATCAACGCCGAGACTAAGCGCAGAAACTTCGGGCAGCGCTGGACGGGACAACGCATCGGCCACAACATTCAGCTTACCTGCCACATGCCGAATATCAGACGTGAATTCGGAAATGTAGGCGAGGTGCCGTTGCTGTCTGGCAGACCAAGGGTCAGAAACCTTGGACAAGGCGAAAGTTAACGGCTTGTGGTCGGTGAACGCAGTGAAACCGCGCCCTTCCAGGAAATATCGAAAATGACGGATTGCTAGGTAAAGCGCAAGGAGCTCCCTGTCGAAAGCGCTGTATTTAACTTCGGGGGCTCGCAGTTGCCTGCTTAAAAATGCCAACGGCACCCAGCGATTAACTGACAGCTGCTCGAGGACGGCGCCTACCGCAACGTCAGAGGTGTCCACGGTGAGGGCCGTTTGGGCCGAAGCCCTAGGGTGTACCAGCATAGTGGCGTTGGCCAATGCGGTCTTAGCCCCTTCGAACGCTTTCTGTGCCTCTTCAGACCAGACCAGGTCCTTGGGCTTACCGGCCAGGCATTGGATCAACGGCCGCATGATGGCGGCTGCTGACGGGACGAAACGGTGATAAAAGTTAACCATCCCGATAAACTCCTGCAGACCCTTGACCAATAATGGCCTGGGGAAATGACGGATAGCGTCGACTTTCTCGGGCAGTGGTTGCGCTCCCTGAGAGGTGATGCTATACCCTAGCAACGAGATGGAGCGCAGACCGAACTGGCACTTCTCGGGGTTGATCACCAACCCGTGTTTGTGCAGCCATTCGAAAAGTAGGCGGAGGTGCTTGGTATGCTCTGCCTGCGAGAGGCTGGCTACCAGGATGTCATCTAGGTAGATGAAAATAAACGGCAAACCCAGGCCGACCTGATCCATTAGCCTCTGGAACGCCTGAGCTGCATTCTTCAAACCAAAAGGCATTCTGAGCCACTCGAAAAGGCCGAAAGGGGTAATGGTGGCCGTTTTAGGGACGTCGTCGGGGTGGACCGGGATTTGATTATACCCGCAGGTAAGGGCGACCTTCGAGAAGATGGTCGCATCTTCCAGATGGGCCGAGAAATCCTGGATGTTCGGGACTGGATACCGGTCGGCTGTAGTTACTGCGTTCAAACGCCTGTAATCGCCGCAAGGTCTCCAACCCCCGGACGCTTTGGGCACCATGTGTAACGGGGAAGCCCAAGGGCTATCCGACCGCCGGATAATCTCCATGTCCTCCATAAGTTGGAACACGTCTCGTGCGATGCTCAGTTTATCGGGTGGGAGACGGCGCGCGCGGGCGTGTACCGGTGGACCCTCGGTGAGAATGTGGTGGACCACGCCATGACGGGGCGTGGCCCCATCGAACCGGGGCGTGAGCAACCCTTGAAAATCGGCGAGCAGGGCTGTGAAAGGTTGCTGGATCTCAGCTACCTCGGCGAGTTGCTGCAGGGGCATTGACGGGTTGCGCGGCTTGGTAGGGTGTGGTCCCGGCGCAGGGATCATGCGATCACCCCGTACATCTACTAACAGGGAGAACGTGTGCAAGAAATTGGCCCCCAGGATCGATTGGGCGACGTCAGCAACGATAAACTTTCACCTGTACTGGTGGGAGTCGAAATTTAGTTTTGCGGTCTGCGTGCCGTAGGTGCGAATATCGCTCCCGTTAACGGCCGAAAGGACAGGTCCCACCTTGCCAGCATGGACGTCTCGGGCGCTTGGAGGCAGGATACTGGCATGGGCACCTGAGTCCACCAGGCGTACGTTGGGGCCGATCGCATTCGCCTCTATGGACGATCGGCCTGGGCGTTTCCCGGAAACGAACAAGGGCTCCGACATCTTCGGGCTTCCGTTCCGTAGCGCTGGTGGTAGTAGCACCATCTGCGTTGGGTGTAGACCACTGGCCGCGGCGATTCGTCTTCGGCGCTGGGCTGGGTCTCTTTCTCTTCCCGATGTTGGTTCGGCTGCACCCGTTGCGTGACCATGTGGTGGGTGACGGCGTGTACGTCCCGTCGTCTGAGCGCCCACAGCTCGTCGTCTCTTTCCGCGAGCCACTGCGGGTCGCTGAAATCGGCTCCCGCTAGCATTAGCTGCACTTCTTCGGGCGTCTGCTCTAAGAATGCTTGTTCAAAAAGCAAGCAGGGGCGGTGCCCGTCCATTAGGGCCAACATCTTTGCCATGATCGTCGATGGCCTTCGGTCGCCGATGCAGTCCATATGTAGCAGTCTTGCCGCCCTGTCTCTACGGGTAAGACCGTAGCCATGGAATAACAGGGCTTTCAACCCTTCGTACTTGCCGCTGGACGGAGGGTCTCTGATAAAAGGCAACAGCCTCGAGGCACAGTCCTGTGGTAATGCTCCTACCACATGAAAATACATGGTGTCATCATGGTCGATGCGAAGTAGATGAAACTGTGCCTCCACATGGGCGAACGACACCTGAGGTTGATCGGGCCAAAAGGCTGGCAGTTTGAAGGCCAGTGAGCCCTGCCTCGTGCTGGACGATTCTGCAGGAAAACCTTCTTCCTGCATAATTCTGTTGTCTAACGACGGCTAGACAGGTCGGGGTCACCAATTTAGTGGTCTGATAAACGACTCCTGGAGTTTTGAACAATACTTTATTCGAAAGTTCAAGTTGCAGCATACAGGTTTAACAGACACGTCTGGCCACATCGGTGGTCAGCGCTGAACTAACGCGCGCAAGGGAAAAAACGCGGTAAAACAACAGCCCCTCCCGAATCACGTGACCGCGGCTTCCGAACGCCGGGTTCGATATCTGCGTGTGCTAGCAGGCGCCGCTACACTGGCTTGTTTAGTGACTGAACTATCGATAAGTTTAACAGAAGCTTGAAACTTGATAACACTGCTGATGCTAAGATATGAACCCAGATTTTGCAGAAAACTTACTGCTCATTACACTAATCAGAGCAGGGTTACAGTTGTAGTATGGGACCAAGAGCCTTCAAACACAGATAGCACCAGTGCTGCACTTAAGCAACTGAATAAGCAATTAGAAATTGGCAGTACACGCAAAGCTTGCAACATTCTGTTAATCAGATGAATTAAGATTGGACAGCTCAAAATAAAATTCAATAAATATTGGTAATTTGTCACAGCCTCCTCTTGGAAAGCAACCATAAATGCAGATGACTCAAGAAGAAACCCATCCAGTCCAGATACTTTGCCTGTCAACGCATATAGCGATTGGTAATAACACATCAGTTTTGTTCTCTACCCATGCACATATGAGACAAAAAAGTAGCATGGATTTTCAGACAATAAGTGATCTGGACTTACCCAGGCCATCGGACTGGTGGGAATTAAAAATCTTACAAAGGTATCTGAATTTTCTGGAATTCTTCTACATTCCACAGCAGGCCAACAGGCCTTTGTGTGCTGTACTGGCAAACTTGCATAATATTCTTGCTGGAGATCTGAGGTTGGGACAATTCATGTCAAAGACTAGGTTCAGGAAAATTAATACTTTTAGTTAAAATAGAACCCATTTAACAACAGTCCAAATGGTCATTTGATCAGTACAACAGATTATTCTTGACAGATACAATGCCCACATTGATCTATCTTGTATTGAAATGTGGTTTGGTGGTATTGGAATTTCAGTCGGGTGTATGATAACCATTACAAATGTTCAACCATTTCCATGTCTATACCAAGCTGGAATTAATGGTTATGTACAAGAGGAAAAGCCCAGATGCACTGTAAAAAAAGATGACGCTTTGTTTGCTAGTGTGTTCTTGTGTTTCATTTTTGCGGTTCACATTCTTGCGGGAAATCAACTTTGAACCAATATAATGGAATTTTGAATGTCCAGTACAAATTGTTTAAAATCAATGTGTTGTGAGATCGATCATGAAAACAAGAGCTGATTTGTTTCCACAGCGATGAACAGGTGGACTGAATCTGAAGGGTGTACTTTGATAAGAAACAAAACCATCCAATAGATTTCTTCCTATTATTCTTGTCCAAATTATTTATGGCTGAGGATGTATGCAGTCTTGAAACTGAGAGTTTCTCTTCAAAACCTTCCAGTTATAAATACTTTTGAATTTGCTTCCTGAAAAAATGGCCTTTTGTTTGCAACAAGGAACACAGCAGAGCAGAGTTTGGGCGGTAGAGCTAGTTCGAACAGTTGCCGGCTCTGAAGCTTCGGATGTAGAGAAAGTAAAAACTTGGCAAGGTTTGTAAGGTAGGGTTGTCGAGCGCGGGGTAGAGGTTGGTAGGGTTGTAGAGCGCGGGGTTGCCGACTTCCAGAATCACATCACTGGTTTTCCCTGGACATGGAACCAGTAGAGGCAAGTGTATTCTGGATGACCCCAGTTGTTATGCTCCCACAGTTCGATGACTTTGTATGCTGCAGCATCTTTATTCTACAAAGCAAAAAAACAGGACGACAGATCAGGGAACCTGTGCGTCACTATGAAAGTACCGTAGGCAGGAGAGAAGATGGATTAGCTACAAACCAGACTTAAAACATCCTGCTGATCATGGATTTCAGGACATTCTGTTCAATTACAAACAGCATTGATAACAAGCATTTTATCATGGAAAAGGTAGATGCTTTGTAGAGGTATGAGAGGAACATGGATCTCAAATTACAGCAGGAAATACTGGGAGCAACAGCTTTACTTCATTTAGCATCGTGGATGGGGAGTGCACATGCTTACGTACACAGGCTTGCTTTGTGGCAACTGACAAATTGTGAATAAAGTGGCCATGAAAAATAAAGTTCTATGCTGGAAAGATAAAATGCTGGAGTAACTCAGTGGGTCAGGCAGCATTTCTGGACCTGCCTGACCTGCTGAGTTACTCCAACATTTTGCGTCTTTTCTTGGTAAACCTTCTGCAGGTTCTTGTTTCTTCAATCTGTAATCTGGATTGGTTCAGCAAGTTTGAAACTTGTAGATGCTTCAAGTAGTTCCAGCTCTCCTCGGTTTCCCTATCTTTGCATCTGAAAACATGTTTACCCTTGACCAGATTGTATGAATGGTCAATTAAAAATAGTATCTCTGCACACCTGCTGCCTGACCCGGGTATTTCTAGCATTGTGTTTCAGTCCTCCATCCCCTGCAGATTTGCAATTTTCTATTTTTAACGTCATTTGTTCCAGTCAATATGATATTTGCGATAATACCTTCTGAACCTTCTGAATTTGTAGTCGGCACGGCAGAACTCTGCATATCGCCAACTTGGATGTGTTGTGCACACTAATGTGCTGTTAGTGTTCCCTTAAAACTAACTAGTGAAGGTGATTTGACTATATTATTGTCTAGTCTATTCCATTCCCTTAAAGTTCTTACAAAGAATGAGTTCTTATAAATAACTGTCCTGGCGAATGGGTTTTCTATTTGCATATCATTTCTCTTTCTTGTTCTCCTTTATGTTCAGTATGTTATGTGTCTATCTGCAGTTATGCCCACGATCCCCTTTTGAATCTTGTACAACATGGCTAGTCTGTTCCTTGCCCTTCATATTTCCAGCGTTTCCCACTCCAGGTCGGACAGCATCTGGGTGACACTGCTACCTCTATTGTAGTTCCCGATGCAAAAGCGTGCTGCATTCCTTTGTACCCCTTCTAGTTTGTTGATATGACCAGTTTTGTATGGGTCCCAGGCGCAAGAAGCGTATTCCAGTAAGGGTCTAACCAATGTTGTATATGCTGTGGTTTTCACTTCGTTTGGGCAGAACCAGAGGTTTTGTGTAAGGAATCCTAGTGTCCGGTTGGCTTTAGTAACAGTATTGTCCACATGTTCCCCCCACGAAAGCTTGCTATCAAGATGAACTCCAAGGTATGGTTGTGTACTTGTACGATGAAGTATTTGTCCACAGAAGACGTAGTTTCGAGTAGGTGGTTTCTTCTTGTTTGAAATTACCATAATTGAGCATTTGGTTGGGTTGAAGCTCATCTTCCATGTGTGTTGCCATACTACCAAGGACTCAAGGTCTTCTTGTAAGGAGTTCATATCCTCTACATCAGTGACAGGTGTATATACAAGACAATCATCCGCAAAGAGTCTTGTTTTACAATTTATGTGTTCAGGTAGATCATTAATGTGCGTCAGGAACAACAGTGGTCCGAGGACCGTGTCTTGCGGTACTCCTGCTTGTTCTTCTAAAGAAATGTTTCCTTCACAGGCCACCCTCTGCGTCCGGTTTGTGAGAAAGTGCCTAATCCAGTTATGTAGACTATTTCTGATGCCATAGTAATCCAGTTTTCCTAGGAGCCTTTCATGAGGAACTTTATCGAACGCTTTCGAAAAGTCCAGGATTGCCATATGTATAGATTTACCCTTATCTAATGCCCATGTGATGTCATCAATAGTGACAATAAGTTGTGTTTCTGTTGAACGTTTTGCTCTGAAGCTATGTTGTGAGTCCACCAGTATCCCATACTTTTCGAAATGGTCCATGATGTGAGAGTGTATGATGTGTTCCAAGATCTTACATGGAACACTGGTCAGTGAAACTGGTCTGTAATTCTCAGATGCAGCCTTATTGCCCTTCTTAAATATTGCACAGATGTTTGCTTCCTTCCACTGTCGTGGTAGTGACCCACAATCAATTGAGGACTGGAATAAATCTGTGAGTATGGGTGGTATTTCTGATGCGAACATCTTTAGAAACCATGGTGGCAACTGATCTGGGCCCGCTACTTTGTTTGGCATTAGGTTCTGTAGTTGTGTTAGTACTCCTGCCTCATGGATCACTAGTTCAGGGATATCCTGTATGTTACTGGTTCCCATCGATGGAATGTATGACTTGTTTTCCCTCATAAATACACTGGTGAATTGAGCATTAAGTGCTTCGGCCTTCCCTTTCCCGTCACTTACAGCTGTGTGGTTCACCATGAGGTCTGCAACTCCCTTCTCTCCATTACCCAATTGTTTTATATAAGACCAAAATTGCTTGATGTTTTCTTTCATTGCTGTGGTAAGGTTGTTTGACAGAAAGTCTTGTTCGGCTTTATTCAGAACTTTCCTTAATTCCTTCTGGAAAGGAATTCCAATCTTCTTTCTCTTGTGTCTTTGCTTTATTGTATGCCCTCTGTTTCTTACGTCTGAGTCTGTGGTGATGTCTGGTGAACCAGGGTAGGGTATTTGATTTGGCTGCTGTTTTTTTTGGAATATGTCTCTCCATGATCTGCTTTATTTCGGTTTCAAAAGTGTCCCACTTCTCCTGAATAGAAGCATTCCCCATTGAGATTGATAATGGCCCCGTAAAGCATCCAGGTCTGCATTGATCAGTTCCTCGTTTGCTTTCCGCCGTACATAGTATTTCCTTCTAGGTTGTCGTTTCCACTTGGCAGTCAGATCCAGGTCAACAATAACTATGTCATGGTCGCTTCCACCTGCTTCCACCTTGGTACCCTGAACAAGACTGGTGTTATTTGTGAATACCAAGTCTAAAATGTTACCTCTTCTTGTTGGTTTATTAACCTGTTGGTTCAGTCCAAAACCCATTACAGCCCCCAGTAGTAGTTCAGCTGTATCCTTGGATGCAGATTGATCCTGCACTATTGTTGAGTCTTCCCAATTGATATTAGGCTGATTAAAGTCACCTGAAAGTACTATATTGTATCCCAGGCCTTTATTGCATATTTTCTCAAATGAATTCTCAAGTTCATTTACAAACTGTTTATCAACGTGTCTGGACATTAAAATTGAGTGCCGTCCTTTCAATTCAATTTGGTTCTACATCAATTCACTATCTACCTCAAAGTCTTCTTTACGAATCATAATAATATCCTTTTTACATGCTATTAAGATGCCACCATGAATTCTGTCCCGTATGTCCCTTCGATTGACATCATATGTATCCGGGAACATCTCATTACTATTAATGTCCTGTGAAAGCCAAGTTTCTGTCCCTTGTACAATATAGATAGATAGATAGATAGATAGATATGCCTTTATTGTCATTCAGACCGAAGTCTGGACGAAATTGCAGCAGTCATACATATAATACAATAAAAACAACTATAAACACATATTAACATCCACCACAGTGAGTCCACCCAGCATCTCCTCACTGTGATGGAGGCAAAAGTCTTAGGTCTGCAGTCTCTTCCCTCCTCTTCTCCCTCTGCGCTGAGGCGATACCCCCCGGGCGATGTTATAAATCAGTCCCGCGGCTCAAACACCGCGGCCCGGGGTGGTCGAAGCTGCCGCCCACCAGTCCTGCAGACGCAGCCGCTGGCCCGCGGCCGAACCCCGGACTCAGGCCACCACCGCCAGAACACCGTCCCAGCCACCCTCACGTGAGTACCGTGCCGTCTTCAGCCTCTGGCTGGGCCGCCCCGACATGGGCGCCGAACCTCCCCCGGGCCGGGCCGCCCCGACATGGGCGTCGCTTCTTCCCCGGGCCGGGCCGCCCCGACTTGGGTGTCGCTTCTCCCCCCGGCCGGGCCGCCCCGACTTGGGCGTCGCTTCTCCCCCCGGCCGGGCCGCCCCGACTTGGGCGTCGCTTCTTCCTCCGGCCGGGCCGCCCCGACATGGGCGCCGAACCTCCCTCGGGCTGCGAGCGCCGCACCTCCCCGAGCTCGGCCGCTCCAACGGGAGCCTCGTTCCACCCTTGGGCTGGCCGCCCTCACGAGAGCGCCACAACCTCTCACGGGAGCACTGTTCCAGCCCTGAGCCGGACCACCCTCACGGAAGCGAGCTCAGGGCGAGTCCTGACAGGCTCTGCCTCCGGAGCCTCGAGGTCATCAGCTCCATTAGGCCTCAGCGCAGACGGAGGCAGAGAAGGGGAATACGACAAAAAAGTTGCATTCCCCCGCAGGGAGAGACTGCAAACCCCGTTTCAACCCCCCACCCCCCCAAAACACAAACTAAGAACCAAAAACTAGACTAACCAAAACAAATTGTGTTTCTTATTTTCTTTTTGTGCTTTTGAAATTGAATTCTGTCCTTGATTTGTGTACTGTGGTGTTTTTATATTTAATTTAATCCGACTATGTGTTTTGTATTTTTGTGATTCTATGCCTTGTAAGGTGTCCTTGGGTTTTAGAAAGGCGCCAGTAAATAAAATGATTATTATTATTATTATTATTATTAAAATAGACAACACAAAAAACACAAACAAACAGGACTGCCGATGAGCCGCTGCAGCCAGGGCCGCGCCGCCACTCCGGACCTGATATAATATCAGGATTATAATGATCCAAAAATACCTTTACTTCAGAGGTTTTATTTCTAACGCTCTGAAAATTTACCACCATAATTTTAGTGAGTTCCTGCCTTTACATTTTGTTAACTTGTTTTTAAATGTCTTCGGAGCTCTATGAGGTTTAGGGGGTGTTATATTACCAATAAATGTGTCACCTCCATCATCATCATTCAGTATTAAAAAAACGGTTTGATGTATTACTTAATGATGATTTAAACAATGTATCAGAAATGTTCATAATTTCACATAATGGACATATCCAGTCACAATTTTTCCCTTCAAAGCTGCTGTATGTTACATCATCCACTCCACTGCATGCAGCATGTATCCATCTTTGACATCCATCACATTCTATACCCTTGTGCTGGCTAGTTACCATCTCATTGCACACCCCACATGGTTCAGGTTTACAGTTTGTGCATTGCCATGAAAGATTCTGCTTTGTAATGTTCATATATTCCTTGATAGTCACGTCAGTACATTTGACATGATACATTGCATCACAATCTATGCATTGAAGTTTTCTTCGGTGTTTTGTTACCAGCTTATTACAGCTCCCACAGTTTGAAGGCCCAGGGTTTAGACTAACATCCCCAGATAACAGCAAAGTAATGAGAAACCCAATGTGTTTCTTCGGCCTCAGTTCAATAGTCGTACAGATTGCTGGTTTAGACAAGCGTCTGTAACTGTTGATGTAAATTGGTGTGTATCTTATGCAATCTTCTCTCAGGATTAAGTGTGAGAACCCTCTATGAAAAACCAGGTGTTGGTCATCTGTAGAGTTTGTTTCCAATGGTTGAATTTGTTGTCTCACAACCAGGCATAACAACAGTGTGCTTCCGATGCTGTATAGTATGGCCATACTTAGTTGTGTTTTGCAGTGTAATAATAATAATAATAATAATATAATCTTTATTGTCATTGTACAAGACAACAAAATTTTGTTGGTTCAATCCTCCAGTTGCACAGGAATATGATTATAAAAATACATTTAAAAAAAGAACTATAAATTTTTTTTTTTTTTAAATGACACTATGGGAGTATAGGCGGGTGTATGAGAGAGAGAGGGGGCAAATTAGTGTGGGAGGGGGATAGAGTTCAGTAGTATCACAGCTCTATGATAGAAGCTGTTTTTTAGTCTTGTCGTGCGGGCTCTCAGTGTCCTGTATCGTCTTCCTGAGGGCAGTCGGGTGAAGAGGCAGTGTCCAGGGTGTGTGCTGTCTCTAATGATGCCCTTGACCCTCCGGATGCAGCGGGTCCGGTAGATGTCCTCCAGTCTGGGGAGCTGGATGCCAGTGATCCTCTCAGCAGTCTTAATAACGCGTTGGAGAGCTTTTCTGTTCTCTGCGGTGCAGCCAGAGTACCATACTGTGATGCAGTATGTGAGAACTGACTCGATGGCTGACCTGTAGAAGCTCACCAGAAGATGTTGTGGGAGACGTGCCCTCTTCAAGCACCTCAGGAAGTGAAGCCTTTGAAGTCCTTTCTTGGCCGTCTCCGTGATGTTGACGGTCCAGGTCAGGTCGTGGCTGATGTTGACCCCGAGGTACCTGATGTTCTGCACAGCCTCCACTGTCTCGCCGTTAATGGTGATGGGCTGATGGACTTTGGTCTCCTCCTGAAGTCCAGGATCATCTCCTTTGTTTTTGCTGCGTTGAGGATCATGTTGTTCTCACGGCTCCATCTCACCAGGTTCTCTACCTCTGTCCTGTAGGCGGCCTCGTTGTTACTCGTGATCCTGCCTATCACGATGGTGTCATCTGCAAACTTTAATATGGTGTTAGCCTCGTGGGTGGGTTTGCAGTCGAGAGTGTAGAGGGAGAAGAGAAAGGGGCTCAACACACAGCCCTGTGGTGCACCGATGTTCAGGGTGATGCTGGAGGAGACCTGCCTCCCCATGCGCACAGTCTGTGGTCGGCTGGTGAGAAAGTCCAGGACCCAGCTGCTCAGGTGTGTGTTTATGGGGGGGGATGGTGTTAAAGGCAGAGCTATAATCTATGAATAGCATCCGCACATAACTGTCCTGCTGGTCAAGGTGTGTCAGGGTGAAGTGGACATTGCATCCTCCGTCAACCTGTTTGCCCTATAGGCAAATTGGTGGTGGTCTAAGGAGGGGGGGATGCTGTTCTTCAAGTGTCCCAGCACCAGACGTTCGAAGCACTTCATCACCACCGGTGTCAGCGCCACTGGCCTATAGTCGTTGAGGGACCTGATGGCTGATTGTTTTGGCACAGGGATGATTGTGGCTGTCTTGAGGCATGTTGGGACAGAGGCCTGCAGCAGGGAGGTGTTAAACAGGTCCATGAGCACCGCGGTCAGCTCCCCTGCGCAGTGCTTCAGAACCCACCCTGGTACTCCGTCAGGTCCGGTGGCCTTGTTGGGGTTGATGTGCTGCAGGGTCCGTCTCACATCGTGGGGGCTCAGAGTCAGCACCGGTGATGAGGGTCCCTGCTATGCCCGTATGTTGTCACTGCTGTCGGCGCAATCAAACCTGGCAAAAAAACAGTTCAGATCGTCAGGGAGGAATGAGCTTTGTGCGTGTGTGGAGCTGTTGTAGCCGGTGATGGTTCTGATGCCCTGCCACACGCGTCGATAGTCTGAGCTGTTAAAATGCCCCTCGATACGCTTCGTGTAGCGGTGCTTTGCTTCCCTGATGCCCTTCCTCAAACTGGACCTTGCTGTTCTGTAGGCCTCTGCATCACCTGAATGGAAAGCTGCATCCCGGGCCTTCAGCAGACCAGTTACAACGCCATTCATCCATGGCTTATGGTTGGGGAGTGTCAGTATTGTCCTCTGTGTGGTGACACTGTTCATACAGAAGGTGATATAATCCAATACTGATAAGGTGTAGGTGTTGAGGTCTGTGTGGTTGTTGTGAGTGGCGGCCTGTTTAAAGATGTCCCAATCAGTGTACTCAAAGCAGTTCTGTAGCCTGTCCATGGCTCCTTCTGGCCAGACCATGATGGTGCGAACTGTTGGCTTTGTCCTTGCAATGAGGGGTCTGTATGCAGGTGTTAAGTACAGACTGATGTGATCGGATCGGCCAAGATGGGGGCAGGGGGACGCTTTGTAGCCCTTGGCAATGTTGCAGTAGACCTGGTCCAAGATATTGTTTCCTCTGGTCGGAAAATCAATAAACTGGTGAAATGTTGGCATTACAGTCTTCAGCTTGGCGTGATTGAAGTCTCCTGCTATTAAAAACACGCCGTCTGGGTGGTTGTTTTTCAGCTGGTGGATAGCAGCATGCAGGCTAGCCAGTGCTAGCTTAGCATTAGCTTGCGGTGGTATGTAAACAGCAGTGAGGAACACCACTGTAAACTCCCTTGGCAGATAAAACGGTCTGCATTTCACTGTAATAAACTCCAAGTCTGGGGAGCAAAAAGTCTCAACAATGTCAGTGGTGGTGCACCATGAGTTACACACATATATGCACACACCACCGCCTTTATCCTTACCGGAGTCAGCTGTTCGGTCCGCTCGATAAACAGTCCGGCCTGCTCGCTCAATGGCAGCGTCAGGGATGTTCAGATTCAGCCAGGTTTCGGTGAAGAAGAAAGCACAGCTACTTATCCTGTTTGAGTGAAGCCTCAGTCTGAGTTCGTCGATCTTGTTGACAATGGACTGGGCATTCGCTATAAACAGGCTGGGCAAAGCTGGTCGGTCCGGTGAGCTCCTCAGCCTAGTGTGGATGCCGGCCCGCTTGCCCCGCTTTTGCTTTCTCTCCCGTCTCCGCTTTTGCTTCCTCTCCCGTCTCCGTCCCCGTCTGCCCCGCTTGCTGCTTCGGCTCGTTATCCAGGCAGGCATAACGGAGCAGCTCCTCCGATATAGCAGATGGAAGGGGTGTAATGTAGTTTGTACTCCGAATATTCAAGATGTGCAGTCGGTTATAAGTTATGTTTGTTTTTTTTTTAATTTTTTATTTTTTAGAAGTACGGTAGATTACAGTAATGTACAACACGTATATATTAATACATTTTTTGTACCGCTTCACTTTTTTAAACTTTAAAAAAGAAAAAGAAAGAAGTAAGAAAAGTGAAGAAAGTGCGCAAAGGTTGTGAAGTGCAAAAGAGTGTTGGGAAAAGAAAGCCCCTTAGAAAAGAGGTTAGAGAAGGAAGTAAAGTTAGAAAATAGACCCTAGAAAAAAAAGAGAAAGAAAGAAGGAACAATCGCTCTATTATGACTCTTATACCATACTTCATAGAGAAGGAACTACCAACCAAGTCTATTTTTATTTTACCTCCCATTACCAGGTCCAGATACCTTTTATTTATTTATTTGTTTTTCTAAATTACTATTGCACCTCATGCTTGTAATAGGTCCAAAAACGTAGACCACGTCTTTTGAAATTGATCTGCTTTGCCTACTAGGAGGAATCTCATCTCTTCCAGATGTAATGTTTCCAACATATTTGATGTCCACATTTTTATTGTTGGTGTGGGCGCATTTTTCCAGAATTTAAGTATAAGCTTTTTTCCCATTATTAGCCCATAATTGAGTAAATTCTTCTGATACACGTTTAATTCAGGAATACCTTCCGATATTCCAAAAATAATCCATTCTGGTTTTGGTACCAGTTTTATTTTGATTAATTTTGAAAAAATATCAAATATTTCAAACCAGAATTTTTGGATTTTTGTACAAAAAACAAAAGAATGTGCTATGGTAGCTTCTTGACATATACATTTATCACAGATTGGTGAGACGTTAGGAAAGATTTTATTTAGTTTGGTTTTTGAATAATATAATCTATGTAATGTTTTAAATTGGATAAGCGTATGTCGTACGTTGATCGAGCATTTATGCACCTGTAATAAATGATTATCCCAACTCTCTTTTGAAATTTTTATACCTAGATCTTGTTCCCAATCTCTTCTAATTCCATCTGTTGTGGGTATTTCTATATTTAAAATGATATTATATAAGTATGATATTAAATTAGCTGATTCCGCCTTTGTCTTCATTGCTTCATCTAGTAAGTCGGAAGGCATATTATAATAATCTTTTGTGTGTGTTTTCAAATAGTCACAGATTTGTATATATTTAAAATATTGATTATTTTTCAAATTATATTTCAGTTGTAGTTGTTGGAATGATAGTAATTTTTCTAATTCATACAGATCTTCGAGCGTTTTAATTCCCATTCTTTCCCATTGTATAAATGCTTTATCTATGATTGAAGGTTTAAACGATGGGTTATTGACTATTGGTATTAAGAGAGATAGGTTTCTTAATTTTAGATTCTGTTTTATTTGCTTCCATGTTCTAATAGTGCTATATATAATTGGATTTTTATTATAATTTTTATTATTCAAGTTTATTGGAGAGAGGATAATCGCTCCTATATTATTCGGGGAGCAATCTCCTTTTTCCATTATAATCCAGTCCACCTGCTGGGCAGAATTGTCCAGCAGGTGAATCATATTTTTAATATTTACTGCCCAGTTATAATACATAAAGTTAGGGAGCGCTAGACCCCCCAACTCTTTTCGTTTGTTAAGGTGTGTTCTTTGTATTCTGTGGGATTTGTAATCCCATATAAAATTTGTAATGTCTGAGTCCAGTTTTTTGAAAAACTTTTTTGGGAGATATATAGGTATTGATTGAAATAGGTAAAGGATTTGTGGTAAGAAAATCATTTTTATAGCATTTATCCTACCTATTAAGGACATCGGAAGTGTTTTCCAAAATTTAATCAGATTATTTAATTTCTTAAGTAGGGGATTATAATTAGCTTTAAACATATCATGGTAATTTCTAGTAATCTCAATTCCTAAATATTTGAATTTTTCCATAGCTATTTTAAAAGGGAATTTCCTGAGATGTGTTGAATCTTTTGGTTTAATCGACATAATTTCACTTTTGTTCCAATTTATTCTATATCCTGAAAAGGATCCAAAGTCCTCAATTAAGTTTAATATATTTGGTATACTAATTTGTGGTTTTGTGATGTACAGTAGTACATCATCAGCATATAGGGATAGTTTGTTGTTTGAATATTTTGTGTTATAACCGTGAATATTCGAGTGTGTTCTTATTTTTTCAGCCAGGGGTTCAATTACCAAAGCAAATAACAGCGGTGATAGTGAACATCCTTGTCTGTTGCCCCTAGATAATTCGAATTTTGAAGATAATATATTATTAGTTAGTATTCTAGCCGTAGGTTTGTTATATAGTAGTTTTATCCATGCAATAAAGTTTTCTCCCAATTGGAATTTTTGCAATACTTTGATCATATAGTCCCATTCTACTTGATCAAACGCTTTTTCTGCGTCCAGTGAGATGATAGCTAACTCTTGGTCATAAGATTTATGTGAATGCATTATGTTAAGCAAACGTCTCAAATTATTAAATGAGTGTCTCTTAGGTATAAATCCTGTTTGATCCTCATGTATTAGTCTACTAACATACTTGCTTAATCTATTGGCTAATGTTTTTGCTATTATTTTCTGATCCGTATTTAACAAAGCAATAGCTCTATATGATCCTGGTTCTTCTATATTTTTATCTTTTTTAAGTATTAATATGATCGTTGATTCCGCTAGTGTTTCAGGTAGGTTTTGCTCTTTATAAGCATATGTATACATTTTTTGTAATCGTGGAGTAACTATATCATAAAAAGATTTATAAAATTCATTACTGAATCCGTCTGGTCCTGGTGTTTTTCCATTTTTTAGTGTTTTTATTGTGTCTTCTATCTCCTTAGAAGTAATTTGTGCTCCCAGTTCCTCTTGTTCCCTGCGTTCTAATTGTGGTAGATTACAATTATCTAAAAATTCTGAGATTTTATTATTGTCTATTGACGTTTTAGATGTGTATAGATTCTGGTAAAATTGAGCAAATCTTTTATTAATATCCTTGGGTAGTGTTAATACTTCCCCTCTATCTGATTTAATCTTTAATATTGCATTCTCTTTTTCCCGTTTTTTAAGTTGTCGTGCTAGAAGTTTGTGGGGTTTGTCCCCGAATTCGAAGTGTTCTTGTTTTGTGATTTGAAATAATGTTATAACTTTCTCTGACAGTAATTTATTTAACTGAAATTTCAGTAGTAGTATTTTATTATGTTTATCCATAGTTGGGTCTTTAGCATTATCTATATCTAACTGTTTTATTTGATCTTCTAAGTGTCTTTGTTCATTCTTATTCTTTTTATTTTGATAAGCTTGAAATGAAATAATGACTCCTCTTATAAATGCTTTGAAGGATTCCCATAATAACGTGGGGGATATCTCTGGTGTATCATTTAACTCAAAAAATAGATCCATCTGTTTTTTTAGATAGATACTCCCTTGAGGGTCTTTTAAAATTTGTGAGTTAAACCTCCAGAACGGTTTATTCATAGACATTCCTTCTAGTTTTAGAACAAAAGTTAACGGAGAATGATCTGAGATCGCATTAATATGATATTTAGGATTCAAAGATTGTGAGATTAATTTTGTATCCACTAGAAAATAGTCTATCCGTGAATATGTTTTATGCACCATTGAATAAAACGAGTAATCCCTTCCCGTCGGGTTTGCAATCCTCCATACATCTGTTATATTTGTGTTTTCCATATATGTGTGTAAGAGTTCACTGGTTTTAGATTTCGTCTGACCTTTTTGTTTTTGCATCGATTTATCTAAATAAGGATCTAAAACACAATTAAAATCTCCTCCGATTATAACATTTTGATAATTAGATTCTGCAATTATATTCAGAATTTTATTAAAAAATTGAGGGTTATCAAAGTTGGGCGCATATATGTTTACCAGCGTGATTGGCATATTATTGATCTCCCCTGCTACTATAAGATATCTCCCTTCCTTATCTAAAATAGTGTTCTTTGATTTAAATGGAATTCCTTTACGAATAATAATTGCAGTACCTCTAGATTTAGAGGTAAATGAAGAGTGAAATGTTTGGCCTATCCAGTTCGCCCTCAGTCTTGTCTGATCTTGCTGTTTAAGATGTGTTTCCTGTAGAAACGCTATGTCCGTGTTGTATGATTTCAACTGAGCTAGTATCTTGCCCCTTTTAATAGGTTCATTAATCCCCCTTATATTCCAACTACATAATGTGATTCCTCCTATTTTCTTTTGATTGTCTTTTGATACGGGACTACCCTTATGAGATTGAGCAAAAAGAGAAGAAAGTTCTCACAGACCAGAGAAGTTCTTTATGGTGTTAAGGGAGTTTTGTGTGAGTGTTTTACCCGGCTAGAATGCGTATCACCTTTGAGGGAGTGTCAAAAACATTCACTAATTCGGATGAATCTCTCAAATACG
The DNA here is from genome assembly GCA_038087875.1 of Malacoraja senta. Lineage (NCBI taxonomy): Eukaryota > Metazoa > Chordata > Chondrichthyes > Rajiformes > Rajidae > Malacoraja > Malacoraja senta. The sequence goes on along the minus strand of CM075986.1, from coordinate 3,362,308 downwards.
CTCAAGAAATCGCGACTAAGGCTGCATCAACTGGAGACTGAAAACCAAGACGACATGAACAAATGAACTTGCTTATTCCTTCCAACAAGAATATTACAAGGAAAGTGAATTAACTGAACACTGATTTTTTATTTTTTATTTGACTTCAAGCAACAGATTCTTAGTGAGACGTGGCTAGACATTATTATCTTCGCTGGAACATTGTGCTATGTAATTCAAGGACACTACGTGCTCCGAAACTAATAATAGGAGGGGGGGAGACCGGGTACCTGGCATAACTCCAGGAGCCAGACTCCCGTTAACCCTTCCAGCGAACCAAAATGCTGAGAATTAATCATAATTAATAATTAACATACTAATATAGAACTATGTTCGCAGCTCTTTCCAGGAACCTGACTCCGGTTAATTCACTCAGTAAACCGCTCACTTTAACAATACTAAATTCATTTTAAAGTTAAGAGATACTTTTTGATCTAGTTATTTTCAAAAGTAAATTTTGTTCAAGATGCCCACCCTACTTTCACAATGCCAAGGATTTATTAACTTTCACCTTGAGATGTAAAGTTCATCCAATATTGGACAGACTGTTCACCAAAGTAACACGAATAGAGTTTTAGCAATTGTCAAGAAATAAGTCAGTGACGAATATACTTCCACTTTTGGGATATACGCGTTAAATTCAGAGCTCTGCAAGATTAAGCTGCTTTATATTTTTGGCCAGATCTGAATTATAGATCAAAATGAAATAATTTAATGTGGTTTCAATTAAATTTAATTCAGTAATTTGTTGGCTATTGCCTACAACCAACCATAGCAATACTTAGAAAGTCGCTTCAATACTTGATCATTCTGCGTATAAATATCTGATCTGAACTCTGAGCTAGTCATGCAATTAATTGAATGTGGCTTCACTGCAGTCATTTAGAAATTGCCCCATTGGTAAAGTTAATATTGCGGGACCACCAGGTGGCGCTGTACAAGGGCAGCCTCACCAAAGGTCTGTCTTGTCCTTTTCTTCTTTTGTTGTTTCTAGTCTGTTGTTAAATGTATGTTTTAATGTATCTTTCGTTGTGTATTATGTGGGGGTGGGAAACTTTTTAAATCTCTCCTCGGCGGAGATGATACTTTTTCCGTATCGTATCACCGTCCGCACTGCGGCCTAACATCGTGGAGCTGGCGGCCCCTTCCTGGGGATCGACTTCGGGAGCTCCAACCACGGGAGCCTGCGGACTTAACATCGTGGAGCTCACGGTCCCTTGGTTAGGGACCGATTTTGGGAGCTTCAAGCCGCAGGAGCTTCGACTGTCCCAATCGCGGGAGCTTTGATCGCCTTGACGCGGGAGCTTCGATCGCCCCAACTGCGAATGGTTTGACTGCCCCGACCGCAGGAGAAAAGGAGGGAAGAAGATAATATGTTATTGCCTTCTATCACAGTGTGCTGTGGTGGATGTTTATGTTAATTTTTATGTTGTTGTGGGTCTTGTTGCTTTTTTGGTATGACTAAAGCAAATCAAATTACATACTTGGCTAATAAATTAATTACAATACAATACAATCAGAATGTAATTATTAGAATAATTTTGAAAATAGTGTCAATGTACAATGTAAAATGGAAACATAATAAAGTAAAAATCTAATAGATGCAGAATGTATAAATTTTAAACCTAACTTTGAAAAATGTAAATAGCCTTGAAACTATCTGCACTTTCAATTAATCTTTTGTTGTTTATTGTATAATAGCTTCTGGATTTCCTGTCACCAGTTTTCCTGTTTCTCATGTGCCTGTTAAACAATTGACATCAGATTATATGTTCACCTGCACATGAAAAATGTAAAGAAAAATATAGATTAAATATGTCACCTGATGTGTATTGCTGTGAAAAAAGTAATGTATATGTGGTAATTTAATGTATTTAATGTTTTCGGAAAACCAATATTTATCCACACTAGCATCCTGTTTGGAAGCTCTGTCTTTTCTCATTCCTTTCCCTAAACTGTGGAGGTGACCTATAAATATTGTAGTGGTCCTAATATTCATTCAACCTTCTGGCTACCACAAGATAGCTCTAGTAGACCAAGTTCCAAAAGAATAACAGGGAGATTTATAAATGTGATCCAGTTTAAAGAAATAGGGCGAAGCCTGAAGAATGTTTTTTCCCCTTAAATTAACATGTGGTGTGGTCGTGTTACACACCAGAAAAAAAGAGTATTCACATCCCCCAGGTGCTAATAAAACATTAATAAATGTGGGATGACACAGTGGTGCACCTGCTAGAGCTGCTGCCTCACAACACCAGAGACACGGATTTGATCCTGACTTTGGGTGCTGTCAGTGTGGAGTTTGCACGTTCTTCCTGTGACCATGTGGGTTTCCTCTCACATCCCATCGTCTGCTGTAAAATTGTGTGGGGAATGGATGTGAAAATGGGATAACATGGAACTAGTGTGAAGGATGTTCAGTGTGGACTCGGTGGGCTGAAGGGCATATTTCTATACTGTTCTTTTAAACTAAATAGAAAGAACAGTATTTAAGCTTGAAACTGATTTTCATTTTCTTGCACTTCTTTTTCTTCAGTTTTTCTAAACAGTTACCAAATAAGCATATAAAGACATGATCCTTAATTAGATTAAGTTAGATCCTTAATTACATTTAAGTTAGATTTCTCATGAGCCTAAAGCCCCCCATTTTTTCTCCATTTTGGTTTCCTCCATTGTCAGGTTGGCTTTGCTTAATATAGAAACTAAAGCCCCTGTCCCACTTTCCCGAGTTACTCACGAATTCTCCCGAGGTTTCCCCTTGCTTCAAACTTGGAGAATGTCCGTAGCGAGTCCGTAGGAGGCCTTAGGCGTCCGTAGATATTTCGTAGCGGCACGTAATGCCAGCCGTAGGTACTCAGGGCATCAGGTAAGTTGGGACGTTTTCTCAACATGTTGAAATATGTCCACGAGTACAAAAAATAGCCCCGAGTACCTATGGCTGGCTATTACCGTAATTCTCCGAGTTTGAATCAAGGGGAAAACTCGGGAGAATTCGTGAGTAACTCGGGAAAGTGGGACAGGGGCTTTACACAAACATATTCCTCATATTTTTGATACAATGTTCATCCACAGGTTCATGATACAGGTTCATCCACATTGCTGCTATTATTCAAACATTCTCACATTAATTTTAATTCTATTTCTGTGACAGATTAACATCGGCAAGTTCACCTAAATTAGTCTGGGTACATAAAATCGCCTTACCGTAACTCCAATATACTTGTAACATTGCCTGAAGGATATATCCGGCGAATAAAATTAAAATCACCAACGTATATGCTGCCATCTGATCCACAAGCCAAAGCAAAGGGTGCCAGGAGTTTGTTACCAGCTGCAAGACCATTGCAGCTTGGACAAGAAATACTACGTTGTCGACCATTTCCCATAATGCTTCCAATTATTGGTGGCTGCTGGGATATAAAATTGTTTTCCCCATTTCCCTTGTGCAAAATACCTGCAATAAAAAACTGCCAGTTAATATTTAAGATTTAGCTAAGTGGAGGACAAGAAATTCATTAAAGTAGAGCATGTATTTAACCTATGTCAGATCTTCATAACAATTAATATTTATTCTTACAACTGTGTTCTGTTTGACACTTTTGCATAATTTCCATTGTTTTCCTTATTAGAACTGGTGTTAATGTACAAACAAGAAACTCTTCATGACATACACTAAAGATCTTAAATATAAATGCACAAAGGTAAAAGAATTGAAATAAAAACTAATCAATCAGTATTAAAACACAGGATAATGTTGCAGGTAGACAAAAATGCTGGAGAAACTCAGCGGGTGAGGCAGCATCTATGGAGCGAAGGAAATAGGCAACGTTTCGGGTCAAAACCCTTCTTTGCAAAGGTCTGAAGAAGGGTTTCAACCCGAAACGTTGCCTATTTCCTTTGCTCCATAGATACTGCCTCACCCGAGTTTCTCCAGCATTTTTGTCTACCTTCGATTTTCCAGCATCTGCAGTTCCTTCTTAAACATAATGTTGCAGGTACTGATTGTGCAGGAGCCGTTTATGTTTAGGCTAGCTACTCTTGGCATATTATATTATTTTGTCTAAATATACCTTGCCGTATTATTCCAGGCATAGGGGGGCGGTCATTAAATGCGCAGAGGGGTGTACACATATGGGCATAGTGGACAGGGAGTGATCAGACCAGGCACAGGGGTGGAGAGTATATAGTTCTCACCAGATCGACGAGAACAGAAGGCTACAATTTGTATGCAGAATAAAGAAAACCAGGTACGTTCATCTCTTTGTTTGTACAACTACTTCAATAACCAATTAAACTGGAAATAATGACTGGAGGATCTGTTCTGTTTGGTCTGCGTAAGATCACTCCTACTTTCCTGTGTAGTAATGGCAAAGGGACGTGGAGACTGAAAAAGTTAGAAATTTGCCATTACAGATTGCATTGCACTCGTGTCTGACGTACAATTCTGCTTGTACTTTGCTGTGAGTCTCCAAATTAACTTAAGGAGAATCCATTTCAGTGCTGTAGGGTTATGTGGCTTAAATTTAAATGTGTTGATTTTTTGGCACTAAGTGTAAAACAGACTGTTTTATAATACTATGGTCTTGTTCTTGTTATTGGGTGAGCTCAGGATCTTTTAAATTTTAATTTGGTCCAGTCTTGGATCCGGTGAAGGGAATTTAGCTGCAAAACATGTGACTTAGTAGACGACCATGGCTTCTGACTCTCATAACTACAGGAAAATATTACCTTTCTTTCTTGCTTTAGAACCAACAACCTTTACAAAGATGAGCCATTCATTTATAAAGATTCTTTCAGCAATACCGCAAGGTGAAAGCCAGCAGCACACTGGGTTGATACGGATCTATCACTGGGAGACACCTGCCCAAACATTCAGCCTTACTCTCTCTCAGTGGTAAATTGTGGAAGAGTGAAACTGAGATGAATCACACCACCTCCAATTGCTGCACACTTTCCCCAAAACTAGGGCTAAACAAAACATCTGTCCTTACATGAGCCTGTTTTATGGTTAAAAATAGAGAAATAAAATCAACAGGAATAAAAGAGCTTCACCAACATCTGTCCATAGATATAGATGTTTATAATGATCTTTCCAGAGAAAATACCTTGACAACATAGCCGTTGTTGAAGAAGGAACTGCAGATGCTGGAAAATCGAAGGTAGATAAAATTGCTGGAGAAACTCAGCGGGTGAGGCAGCATCTACGGAGCGAAGGAAATAGGCAACGTTTCGGGTCGAGACCCTTCTTCAGACCTTCTTCATTTTTGACAAGATAGCCTCTCACTTTATGCTTGACAGAGACAGATCTATGTACATATTTGCCTTTTTTATTTCAGATATATAGTATTTGAAATGTTTCATTTTATGTTTTATTTCATATTAATCTTATTAAATGAATAAAGAGGAGAATTTTCTTCCAATTGCAGTGAGTACTATGTATTCACTTACTGCTTTGTACGTTGAGAGCATGATGTTTGTCTATGGTCCATCCACCCAGGTGAGATGCAGCTATCTCATAGCCTTGCACAATAGCAGTACGCTTCTCCAGAGTATCAGGTCAGGACATGATTCATATTCATAACCCACAGATACTACAAGGGCACAATTGAATATAGGTTAAACAAAACCATCAAGCTCTTAAACACCCCGCACAATCCAAATCTCAGCACTGAATCACAACAGGCTTTACACCACCAGTGCTCCATGTATTTTGGTTTTTGCACTATCATGCTCTAGCTTTCATAGAATAATCAATAATTTATAGTATATTTGTTTTTGTTGTAGTTGCATCTAACTTGCCTGAAAAGTTGCAGCAAGTATGAATTTTATAATTCTGATGCAATATTAGAAATAAACACTCTTGCTTCTTGACTGACAAACAGCAAGTTATGAAGACATAAGACACTATAGATATCCAATTCTTTAGCAATAAAAAGGAAAGTGCTGGAGGAACAGGTCGGACAGCATCAGTGGAGGGAATGGACAGATGACGTTGTGAGTTGGGACAGTTCTTCAGATTGACGGTGTAGGGAGGAGAAAGCTGGAAACGAGAGGTGGAGGTGGGGCAAAGTGGCAAGTGATAGGTGGAAAGGGACACAGGAATGAGGCAGGTCGGGCGATATTACATGAAATTGGAGCATTCAATCTTCATACCATGGGTTGGAAGCATACATAAGTAGAATATGAGATGGTGTTCTTCCACTTTACTCTCCGGCAATGGACGAGGCCAAGTTTAAAAAGGTCAGCATGGGAATGGGAAAGGGAGTTGAGATGGTTAGCAACTGGAGATCCAGCAGGCCATGGCAGACGGAATGCAAGTGTTTGGCAAAACGCTTGCCTGTACCATGTTTTGTCTCATCTCTCAGCACCGCAGTCACCCTGCTCCTTTCCCCTCCTCCGTTTGCTCACTCCCCTTCCTCGAGTCCCATATTTCCCATTAATCCCCCTCTTTCCCCTCCTCCTGACCCCTTCCGCAAATAATCCTTTTTACAATTCACACCTTCTCTTCTTTCCTTATCTTGACACCCATTTGTCTCTAATTCACATCTTGTCACTATCTCCACCCATCTGCCGATCAACCACCTCATTTGCCAGATTCTGAGCCCACTCCTCCCTCTTTTTCAGCTTTCTTCCCCCCCCCCCCCCCATTCCAACAATCAGAAGAAGGACCCTGACCTGAAACGTCATCTGTCCATAAATTATGAAAAGACCCATTCCTACCAATCTATTTAATCGCTTATTTTGTAAATGTACCCATTTAAACTTCAGGAAAGCACTTTGATGTCATTGGAACATATGCTGCATTAAACCAATATCTACCCAGCCTTTCACCATGGGAGATCCAAGTGTGAATTTGACAGACATGAGGATAAAGATCAACAACCTTTCAACAAATAACTATTAAAGGCTGTTCTTGAAGCAAGGTTTAGCACCCGCTTTTCACAATATCAATTCCTCTGTATGTGACTGAACATGTAAAGCACTTCATTAACACAAAAATAGTTAACGAGGCATATACGTGTCAGTATTCAATACTAGTAAATTTAAATCTGTACATCCATGGGTAATAAAAATGTTAACCTCAAACCCAATTCCAACTTCCCCAGTTTTGAGTTTAACTCAGGAAGGTATGACAGGCTGTCAAAATGGCCACTATCAGGAGGCAAGTTGGTTGGCAAAATCCTGTAAGGGAACCACATATCTCTGATTCAGGAGAACTTTTGATTTTTGCTGAAGATAGACACAAAGTGCTGGAGTAACTCAGCAGGTCAGGCAGCATCTCTGGAGAAAAGGGATGGGTGACATTTTGCTCACTGATTCAGGATTTCTTTCAGGGTTTGAAAATCTCCACAAGTGGAAGTAGTCAGAGAGGCTTGAACCACAAGCCATTTTCTGCATTATTTGTTGATTGAAAAAGTAGGAGTGCATCGTCTGTTCACAGAAAATGAATGTCTCCATGAGCGCTGACTTTGTTTCCATCCCTGGCTCACCTACAGTGTCTGATTCCACAAGACACCTGCAGTTAATCTTTGGACAGGCTTGAATTTCTACATTCCTTCTCCAGAAATCCTTTCCTGTTTTCCTTCTCGGCCACAAATAAATGTTGAACCTCTTGCATCTCCAAGCATTCCATTTTGCCTGACTTAAGGCAATTAAAACAAAATATTTACATAATGACTACAATGGAAAGTTACTGGGAAATTATTGATGCCAATATTAATGCATAAGTAGTTCCTGGGTTCTCAACATTTCCTTGCTTTCTGCTTTGAAGGGAGGCTCTAATTCATTTACAAATACCAAGTTAAAAGTTGAAAGTTGAGAGAATGTAGGATTGTGCCAACTTTGCACATAGTGAATGAATGAATGAATAAGTTTATTGGCCAAGTATTCACATACAAGGAATTTGTCTTGGTGCTCCGCCTGCAAGTGACAACATGACATACAGTGACAGTTAGGAATGACACATAAAACATTAAACATTATTAATAAAACATTATCGATTATAGGATTATAGTATTGTAATGCCAACAGATTCTATCCTTAACCAATACATTCAGAATCTGGAGTTGTGTTCTATCTGTAACTATGCTGCAACCCTTTGAGATCACCATCCTTTTGTGTTGAGTTGTGGTTGAAAGGAGTAACTGTTAACCACCCACTATTAATGTCTGCCTACCAGCATTAGGAGTTTATACAGAAGTTCTCTCTTTGAATTCACGAGCGAATAATATTTTTGATGCAATGGTAATTCCTGATGGAAATGAGACACAAGTTTGCAGGAAGAAGATGTTTCACACATTTTAAGTTGAGTATTGTCACCTCATCATAATGAAGAAGTAATTATGGTTCTTAGTCCCATCCTTGGACACATTTATTATCACAACGAGGCATGAGGTCTCGTTGCGGAAGGAAAATATTGGAAAAAGATCCAGGGTCAAATTTCACAGACTATACACATGAAACCTAAGTTTCAAGATTAAAATTACAATTTGTAACAAAGGCACCAAATTAATAATTCTGAAAGCGCAATAGCTATAAATTCTTGGGAGCTCTAGCTTCTTGGTAAAAGCCAAATCTCTGTGATATTTATATATACAGTAACTTGTCATATCTTTCACTAACTCCACCTTATAAATGTTATAACTCGACACCAAGTTAAAATCCAATTTCTGATTAAGTTCCAGCATGAACATGATGCTATTCAGTTCAGATGATTACATTTCATATCCCATTTGAAGTAATTGACTACTGAGCTAGATGATCATTATTTTACCAGCTGAGTGAAGGTATCATTATTAAAATCGCATCAACCACAAGAGAGCTGTAGGAAATTATTTGTAAAAATGTCCAAAAGGTGGTATATAAATAAGAAATTATAATCAGAGTGTTTCCTTTCAACAATATCTCAACAAACCTTCAGGAAGAATATTGGTCACCCTGCTATAGGAAATATATCATTTAGCTGGAAAGACTGCAATACAAATTTACAAGGATATTGCAAGGACTTGAGAGACTGAGTTTTTCAGGAGAAGGTTTTTTCCTTGGAGTGTTGGAGACTGAGGGTGATCTTATATAAGTGTATGAGGGGCATAGAATGATAAGGTGAATGCACAGTCTTTTTTGCCATGGTTGGCGAATCAAGAAATAGAGGACATAGGCTTAAAATGAGAGAAAGATTTCATAGAAACCCGAGCAAAAACTTTTTCACAGGGTGATGATTATCCGGAATGAGCTGCCAGAGGAAGGGGTTGAGGCAGGTACAATAACACCATTTAAAAGACATTTGGACAGTTATATGTGCAGGAAAGGTTTAGAGTGATATGGTCAAAAGCGGGCATGTGGGATATCTTTGTTGGCATGGATGAGTTGGGTTGAAGGGTCTGTTTCCTTGCTGAATTAGTCTATGACTATTATAAATTCATAACTATAGAGGTAAGCCACTTGTTCCAGTATCATTTCATCTGCTATTACATAGATTTTGGTTGCATAATCATTTTAGGAGCATCTCATTGGTGTGATGAGAATATAGCATTCATTCCTACCTCTTACCAAACTTGCAGCTTGAGCATATTTTTAAATAGAAATGGGTACTTGTCATAATTCCATAATAATAACCGAAAAAAGGAGTAGAAACAAAGAACTTCAGATGTTGGTTTATACCAAACATAGACACAAAGTGCTGGAGTAACTCAGTGGGTCTGGCAGCATCTCTGGAGATGCAGTCTGACTCGCTGAGTTACTCCAATACTTTGTGTCTATCTTTCAAAAAAATACATTAGTTATGTAATGAAACCTACCAAATGCTTCTGAAAGTCCATAAACCTTCTGGCTGTAGACATCAGTTTTGTCCCAGATGAAGTAATAAGACAAATTAGGGAAGCAGGAAACCATTTCTGGAAGAGTCGTCCTTCCACAGCCACCAGGAGATGGACTTTCATTAGATTGAAGGGGATGGAGGGGTGGGTCAGACTGATCCTCATGACAGATTTATAGCCAGAAGTGCGGCAGCTGATGTAGTTCAGCTTCATTTTGCTACCTGGGATATTTATCTCCTCACGTAAAACCTATGGATATAAAAGGTAGAGAGAGCTGTAGCAAATAATGAATGAGGAAAGAATGTTGACATTCTGACACAATGCCTGAGAGCTGAGCAAGGAACAAAGGCTGAGGTTTGGAAGAGCCAGGCAACATATTTCTCCAACATTAAGGCCCTTGAACTGGGAGGACTTAAGCTTGTGTTTATGATTCTTCAAACAGTGTATGATTGGAATCAATGACTTTAACAATTCATAAGGTCATAACATCACAGGTGATAGGAGTAGAATTAGGCCATTCGACCCATCAAGTCTACTCTGCCATTCAATCATGGCTGATCTATCTCTCCCTCCTAACCCCATAACCTCTGACACTCGTACTAATCAAGAATCTATCTATCACTGCCTTAAAAATATCCACTGACTTGGCCTCCACAGCATTCTGTGGCAAATAATTCCACAGATTCACCACCCTCTGAGTAATGAATTCATCCCTCCATTATTGGTACCATGTGGAGGAAGGTTCATTATCTACAAGATGCACTGCATTCATTCACCAAGGCTTTTTTATGAGCACTTCACACATGTGTGATCTTTGCTTAGAACAAAGCGAGCAAGTGCATGGAAACACCATTCCTTCATGTTCTCCTCAAAAGCGATATTACTTGGATCTGGAAATGCATCACCATTCCTTCATTATAATTTTAAAAAATCCTAACAGAACAGTAAGCCTTCTTCCAATACATGGACTGCAGCACTTCAAGAATGTAACTCATTGCTACTTTTTCAGGAGCAAATAGAGATGAACAATAAACTCTGACTTTGACACCCATTATCACTGGAGGAATAAACAAAAGCCCACTGTGTCATTGAATCCCTCTAAATTTTATAGATTAATTTAATCCAGAGAATTAAAGAGGATTTGGTGATAGTTTTTGATTTTCTATGATCGTAGCTCATTTTATTAATGATTTTTTAAATCCATCATGGAAGGAAAATCTCATGAGTATCTCATCTCATACTCCAACAGCAGGCCTGGCTTGTCCGCCGTGAAATGGAAACTGCAGAGCCTGGTCCCTGCTCGCCCCGAAGAACGGATACCATAGAGGAGGTGGAGGGAGGAGGGAGGAACTGCAGATGCTGGTTTAAACCGAAGATAGACCGGAGGGGTCTTAATGGATGGCTGCGGGAAGTGCCCCTCCCCCGGGGGCACAAAGGCTGAAGATGGGCCGGGCAAGGAGAAGGGCGACTGTTCACGGGACGACCGGAAGGAGGAGGCGGCTGCAACTGACATTGATGGCCAGCTGCAGATGGGACTGTGAAATGGTGCCAAAACTTGGCGACTATTGCACATAGACTCCCGTGGGCTGTTTCTTTGCATTACGTGTTAACCGGCTATTGTACTTATGTATGGCATATAATCTCACTGATCTGCATGCAAACAAATAATTTCACTGCACGTGAAAATAAAGGTACTATTGAATGATTGGTCTGCCCAATCATGCAATGATTTGAACCAGGAACACCAGTCATTACAGTTACCCCTGCATTTTGTAATGTGATGAAAAAATATTTGCACATTATTACCACTCTAGTGCAATTAGCAAACACTATAATCTGTTTTTTTAATTGTGCTGTTTTATTTGTCGGTGCCAGATACGTGGCGACTCTTTGCATATTGTATGCAAAAACAAAGTATTTCACTGCACCTGGGTACTTGTGGCAATAAAGTAACATTGAATCATTGTTAATGGTGGAATAGATAAGGAAATGATACAGTACCTGTATTTCAGGAATGATGGGACCTTTCTCCGGGCATGACCCTGCAAATGCCGTCAATGGTGCAGGTGAGACAATTGGGTTGGGACGAGCAAAGTTGCTCAGGTCACAGCTGGGGATCTCATTCTCTTCATGCCTCATGATGACAGTGTCCATGACAAAGAAACGGTCCCAAGGCAGCCAGAGTGTATGCGCCTGAGTGATGAACGGAGAGCGTTCAAACTGTATCGCGACAGAAACCCCTCCATTAGTCATCAAATCAAAGCTAGTATGTGGAGGACAGAACAAGATTTTGTTTTCAAAAGAAGATCTTCTATGCATGAAACAACACAACAGGTGTAATTTTCCAACTTTACGCCGCCACCTGGCGAGGATTATCGTTGCTGCACACTCCAGAAGTGCATTGGTGGAAATAGAATCAAAATCAGTGTCACCTCTTCCACAGCCAACAATGTACCATTGTGGCTCCAGAAGTGCAGCTGCACACCGCAAATGATTTTCCAACCATCAGTTTAAATGGACAGACAAATGGACAGATGCAAAGCGTGTGCATAAATTTCTGATCCACGTTGCTGGCAAGTGAGTCACCTGCCAGGAATTGCAAAGTTGAAATATTAACCACAACAGCATCTGTCAACTTCTTGACAGCATATACCTTGGAACAGATGCACCAGGGAAAGGTCAAGATTGTTGATCAAGAGGCTCACAACCTCAAATTATTCTAGTTACACACGTGTATTAACATGCCATGCTGGTAGAACAACATTTTATTTTGCTGCAGATTATGTACCACAAGCATAGAATGCAGTTTCATAAAATTACTGCAACATTTATCTTTTACCTTGCAAAATTTAGACTGAATTAAAAAAAATTGACATCCCATGGTGTTGCTTACCATATCTCTAGTACATAGTGTAATATATGCATATTGTGCATATTAACATATCTCAGTTTAATTTTCTCAAGCTTTTTTTTGCCATTCACGGTATCTCTGCTGTTGCTGGAAGTGCACAAGGCAGCTTTCTTTTTTTTCCGCTGGCCCCTTCTCAGTCAGCCACACCACCTCCCTTGGTGTCAATGACTTGGTCTCCACCCTATCATAGACATCCCCTTTATTCCCTCCACCTCATCCTGCATTTCTACAATTTTTACATGCTTGATTTCTGACCTCTCAGATCTGATGCAAGGTCATCAGTCAGGAACACTGAAGATGGACATAAAAGCAACCCAGCGGGTCAGGCAGCATTTCTGGAGAAAAGGAATAGGTAACGTTTCGGGTCGAGACCCTTCTTCAGACTGAGAATCAGGGAGATGAAAAGATTCAGAACAAATCAGAGCCGCACCGATGACCAAGGAAAGGTTGAGCCCACAATGGTCCATTGTTGGCTGTGGAAGAGGTGACACTAACGTTGATTCTATCTCCACCAATGCTACCACTATCTTATTTGTCCCCACCATCACCCTGGGCCAGTGTTTTCCAGGACCCACTACTCTCTGTGTTAAAAGCTTGCCCCTCATATCTTCATTAAACTTTCCCCCTCTTGTCTTAAACCTAATGTTGGACATTTCCATCCTGGGAAAAGGTTCTGACCATCTGCCCTCTCTATGCCTCTCATAATTTTATATAGTTCTATCGTTTCCCCTCAACCTCTGACATTCCAGAGAAAATAATCCAAGTCTATCCAACCTCTCCCTGTTGCTTAGTTTAGTTTAGTTTCAAGATAAAGTGTGGAAACAGGCTCTTTGGCCCACCGACTCTGCGATGACCATTGATCACCTGCACAATTGTACTATCCTTCACTCGAGGGCAAATATACAAGAGCCAATTAACTTACAAACTTGCATGTCTTTGAAATGTGGGAGAAAATCAAAGCACCCAGGGAAAACCCACATGGTCACAGGGAGAACGTCCAAATTCTGTACAGACAGAACACGCAGTCAGGATCAAACCCAGGTCTCTGGCGCAGTAAGGCAGCAACTCTGCCGCTGTGCCACTGTACCACCCTGATGCAATCTAATCCAGGCAACACCTTGGTAACCCTCCTCTACACCCTCTCCAAAGCTTCCACATCTTTCTTGCAATGGGGTGAACAGAACTGCACGCTGTACTCCAAGTAACCTTTCATATGAGTCTTTGTTTGAAGTGGTGCAACATAAACATCACACACCACACTGGACATTTTGGGGTTTTGTTGTAACATTCATATATTCAAGAGACATATCCACAGAAAGCTTCGTACCTGCCATCCTGCCGGCTAACCGTAAAACCATAGTGCGGTTTGTTGACAAAGCTGATGTTAACACCAACCAAGGGGGTGCCATCTGCTGTTTCTACTTGACCTCGTATCACACAGGAATGGCTATAAACAGCAAAAATAACATTTTGAAATCAAATATTAACAACCAATTCTATATATTACTACAAAGTTATGATTTATGACTGTTCTATTTATGAACAAAACAGATGCCCTCCAAATTCTCCTGCGGATAGCATTGTCCTATGTAAATTTGTCCTAGATGGAGACATGGTGACTAGTTGAGCGAATTCGCAGGGAAACACCATTAAATTTTTCTCAGATACATTTACTTTAGACTTTAGAGGAACAGCGCGGAAACAGGTCCTTCAGCCCACCGAGCCCTCACCAACCCGCAATCACCTCGTACATTAACACTATCCTACACCCGAGGGTTAATTTACAATTTTACTGAAGCCAATTAACCTACAAACCTGCATATCTTTGGAGTGTGGGAGGAAACCGGAGCACCCGGAGAAAACCCATGCGGTCACGGGGAAAACATATAAACTCTGTACAGACAACACCCATAGTCAGGGTCGAACCCGGGTCTCTGGCAATGTAAGGCAGCAGCTCTACCGCTACACCACTGTGGTGTCCTTTACTGCAGCCTTTCAAACATGCCTTGCAAAAACAAGTAGTTCATTTTCACATTTTTTCTTTATCATTTTTAGATGGTCTTTGATGCTAATATGTATCAGGTATTCTTCACACATATCCAAAGGTGAATATTGCCTGACTTCCTTTCACTGCATCAAGATCAACTGACAATACAATGCTACCTAATGTATTACGCTGGATATTTCCCAGTCACTGGGCAGGAAAATATCATGGCATGGAAGGACATCAGTAAGGACATTACCAAAATACTGATGAATATTTTCTTGATAATAGAAGACAAATAATTTCAAATTATTGAGGCAGTTTGAGTTTGAATTTAGCATTCATTAGCAAATTCAGCAGTCGTTCATTATGTTGAATAACTAGAAAATGATATCTATTTGAAACATATGCTTCTCAGTGCACGAGAGCATGCAAGGTTGTATTACTTAACAAACTAGCAGCCTGTTTTTGAGTAAATACATAGACCTTTTTGGAAAGAGGCCTTTTGCATTGAAACGTTACCAGTTCTGCATTGTCATTACTTCTGCTGTTGCTCAAACTAAGAGCCGGTGGTGTCGATGAAAGAGAAAAGTAAAAGTGAGCTAGTGAACCTTGTCAATCATCGCTGAGGTTGTTCCCATCTGGAAGTCAGCATTTTGCATTCTACCCAGTTGTGAGTACAAGATGAGTAGAAAATGTGAAATATGTTCTTTTATGATAGTGGACGAAGGTTATAACCAATTAATAATGTAATCAAGTTATTATTCTAAAACAATGAGCAAGTCATCTCTATAAATGTTATTGGGAGAAAATGTCATGGCATTTATTCTGTTCATTTATCGAAAAATTATGTCACCACCAGGGCTGGCATTGACCACCCACTCCTAATTGCCTTTACGTCACATCTTTCAGCACCAACAAATGTGAAGATAGTCTTTTCAAAGAGGTTAGTGTTGAATCATTTGTTTCATATTCCCATTTTATCTTTCTTATTTCATTGTATAAATTAAGTCACTGGTTATATTAAGTTTCAACCATAGCTCAGCTGATGGCTCTCTAAATTCTGATGTTAATCTTTTCTGCTGGTTCACACACGGCCAATATAATTTTTGTACCATGGAAAACAGCTGTGCATGTCGTACACCAAGTGTGGTTTAACCAAGCTTCTGAATTAAAACAAGATCATCTTCCTGCTTTTTCGCACAAACTAAGCTCAATGTTTTATACATTTCTGACTTCATCATCTTGCAGGAATGCTTTCAGTGATGTATGAATCTGGATTGCTGGTTCACTTTGCTCCACACTCCTATCCTTACCATCAAAGGTATAAGAAATCATAAGATCATAAGGGATAGGAGTAGAATTAGGCCATTCAGCCCTTCAAGTATACACCACCATTCAATCATGGCTGATCTATCTCGCCCTCCTAACCCCATTCTCCTGCCTTCTCCCCATAACCTCTGACACCTGTAACCAATCAAGAATCTATCCATCTCTGCCTTAAATATATCCATTGACTTTGCCTCCACAGTCTTCTGTGGCAAAGAATGTCACAGTTTCACTACCCTCTGACTAAAGAAATTCCTCCTCACCTTCCTAAAAAAAATCCTTTAATTCTGAAGATATGACCTCTGGTCCTAGACTCTCCCAATAGTGGAAACATCCTCTCCACATCCACTCTATCCAAGCCTTTTGATCTTGGATCTTTTGATCAAGCCCACGATCACCTTAGTCCATCTACCAAATGAACTCAATTAGCTTAAGCGCCAGGAAAATTATTGACATGTGTCTTTCCCTGATGAAAGTCTGCTGGTCTTCCCACATTTTGGTATGATTCCTCATAGTTCCAATAGCATGCCTCCAATTTTGAGTTCAGATAAGTGTGCATGGAAAACAACAGTGGCATGAGGATAGATAAATGAAGGACACCTTCTGCCAGTCTGGAAACTTCTCACAATGCTGAACATTTGCATTCCTTTTAACAGCAATCTTTCTGCATTTTGCCTCCTGACATCTAACTCCGTACATTCTAATTATAATAGAAATCTCTTGTGACACTTGATTGAATGTTGCTGCATTCTAGCCTAGCACTGCACTGCCTTGACTAATGCTTTTGCTATTCTTCAAAAGATTCTGTAAAATTGATTAAAACAGAGCTTTCATTTAGAAATCCATAATTACATTTTTATTGTAATCTCTATCTCTGCATGCTTTATTATCTAATTGCATAGAATCAATTCTAATATATAGCTTACCGCTGAGGATAAGTTAACTCCAGTTCCATTTTTTTTTACAGGAAATATTCTGACTTCTTGCCAGTTCTCTGATTTTACCCCTTTTCCTTTTGAAACTTTATTTAGAGATATTACTTTCTTTGATCTCCCCTTTCCTTAAGTAGCCACATTTTCAATTCATTCACCCATTACATCTTTTCTTTCCATCTCAAATGCTGCAATATATCTCTTTTTCACAAGAGACTTCAAAGAACCATAGAAATAGAAATGTAAAACACACGTGAGCCCATTCTGCCTGTGATGCCTCTCAACGCTAATCCCACTGGCCTGCATTAGGCCCGTATCCCTTTCAGTCTTTCCTATCTCAGTACCTGTCCAGCAAATACAATTAACTGCAGATGCTGATTTATACAAAAAATACACAAAATGCTGGAGTAAGTTAGTGGTTAGGTGGCATCTTTGGAGAATGTGGATAGGTGATGTTTTGGGTCAAGACCTTTCGTCAGCCTAAAGAAGGGTCCTGACCCAAAACATCATCTATCTGCATTTTTCATAGATGCTGCCTAACCCGCTGTGACTCCAGCACTTTGTGTCTTTTTAATCTCTCGCTGGTAAGTAGGCCAAGGAATGGTCATGATAACCATTTTCATTGGCTACGACTTTAGCTATTTTAGTGTCATCTGCAAACTTTCTGATAATGCCTTGTATATTCTCATCCAGATCACTGATATGGATGACAAGCTGCAATGGGTGATAATTTGTAATGCATAATGGCAGTGTGGTTAGCTGCAGCGCTTCCATCATTGGGCCTATTGCCCAATGTGAGTATGAATCATGCAAATTGAACTGGACGATTCACAACCGAGACAAACTTTCTTAAAGCAAATTGCAGATGTTGCTGAAATCCTTACTTAAGTTGGCTTAATTTCCATTCGCCTTCAAAAACGTTAAACTAACCTTGCTTGCCACTAACACTGCCACAGGAGTTACCAACCAATCTTAAATTTACTTAAAACAAGTCCCTAAAGAGTTTATAAATGGCATGATAATCATACAGTGTGTGATATTTAAGTTTAGCTTCTGTCAATTCTGGCATAAATTATTGCTTCAGCAAACATTTTCAGCGCTGTAGCCCACAGCAGTGTCTCCATGCCTTTGCTCAATTAGATCTGCAAATTGCTAACTCCCTTGGCAGATACATTTGCCCCATTCAAAAAACAATTAACATTGTCTTGCAAGCATCTGGCCTACTGCAGGGTAACTTGTCCTTACTGGAGGCAAGATCAACTTCTCACAATATACCAAGTCCCAGGGAACACAAGTTAATGCTAATTTAGTCAGAATTTTCCTTCAGGAGACCTTGGCTAAAAGCAATTACATTGCAAACAAGCTAATACAACTGCAAAGGATCCACCTGCCGCCAATTCTTCCAAATATTTACATAATGTTATCTGTGAAGAAAATGTGCAATTTCTTTCCACTCAACTTAGCTTCTCTGCCATAAATCCTGTTTTTATATTGTGCGTAATTGATGTTCTGCTGACTCGATTTTCACTGAGAAATCAAAATGTTAAAATATAAATGACATCGTTACTAAAGTTATCAGATGTTTCCATTAAGGCATGCAAAAACTATACTGCATTTAATGTGTTTGTAGTTCTGTAAATTATTATAGTCATGGTGTACAGTTCCATGGTACTGCATAGAAACAGGCTCTTTGACCCACTGTGACTATGCCGACTGTCATGTCTAACTTCTAATCCCACCAGCTATATTGATTCCATATTCCTCTAAGCCCTATTCATTCAAGTACCTGTCAAGATACCTCTTAATATATTGTTACTATTCCAGTCCTCACCACCTCCTCTGCAACGTATTCCAACTACTCTGTGTGAAAATGTTACCCCTCAGAATTTTCTTTAATCCTTCTCTCTCTCACCTTAAGCCTCTGCCATCTAACTTTAGACACCCCAACCATGAGAAACAGACTGGATATCTCACCTATCTCAGCCTTTCCTGATTTTAGACATATCATCTCTCAGCCTTTTACTCCAGGGAAAACAGCCCCAGATTATCTGATCTCTCCTGATAGCTCAAGGCTTTCAACCCATGCAACATCCTTGTAAAATTACATTAAGGTGATGATTGAAGAAATATTAAATATTGCATGTAATGAATCATGTTGCAGATAGGAAGAAAAAGTGTTTAGTTGAATTTATAACTATAAAATAACATGTACACGTAATAATTAATCCTACTTTTATATCTCTAAATGGTTACCTGATGGAACAATTTAATGTGCAGTATGTAGCTTATGTTTGCGTGGGTTTATTACCCTTTTATAACATTCTCAAACTTATTTACTTTGGGAATGGCTTGCCATTCAGCCAGAAAGATCAAACTTGCATCAACACTAAAGAACACCCACGCATTGCAGCTTCATTAATCATGGAACGGAGCACAATGTGAAGGAAGTTATGCAAAACCTCTTTAAACCACTGTTTCAGTCTGAAATTATACTGTTCTAGCAAGGATGCAGAAGAAGTGTACTGGAAGATTGCCCAAGATGAACGACTTTTATTATACTTTTATTATGTATAAGCAGAGCTGAGGTTGTTCATTTTAGAGCAAAGGAGCTTTATGAGGAAATTTAGTGGATATGCTTAAACCAGTAAATTGTTTTGATATGTGAGGAGTAAGAATTTTCAGCAGTAGAAGGAACAAGGAGGCACAGTTTCAGTACAGAAAGGTAGAAGATTGCAGATGATGTAATCTGGAGCAAGAAACAAGCTGCTGCAGGAACTCCTCGGGTCAGGCAGCATCTGTAGAGGCAGAGCGATATTTCATATGTTGGGTCGAGACTATCCATCAGGACAATGAAATAGGATAGATTTAAGATGACTGTCAAAAGAACCAAATCAACACTAAAGAAGCATATGAGAATAGTGTTTTTTTTTTACCACTCATATAAACGGTTATTTGTTCTGTACTGTTTGTAAAATAATGGAAGTTCACTCAATATCAACAAAATTTTATAAATGGACAATTTCTTTAGGGGAAAGATATATATGGTTATGTTGAGAGTGTAAGAAAGTGAGATTAGACACAGGGAACTGCATATGCTGGAATCTTGTGTGGACTGAAGAAGGATCCCGATCTAAAACATTATTGATCCCCGACTCCAGAGATGCTGCTTGATCAACTGAATTACTCCAGCACTTTGTGTTCTTCTTAAGAAAGTACAATTAATTGGATAGTTCTCCTTGTTTACTTAGCACAATGGGCCAAAAGGCCTCCCTCAATGCTGATCCTTGCTCTGATTCTATGAACTGGGACAAATTAGATATATTTGTATCATCTGGAAATATGTTACCACTGATCCAATCCTTCTAAACCTTCTGAATTTTGTAGTCGGCAGGGCAGTACTATGCATATCGCCAACTTGAACAATTTAACATTTTTATCAAGCCAATTAAACAAGCCAATACGTCTTTTGAGTGTGGGAGGAAACCGAAGATCTCAGAGAAAACCCACGCAGATCCCGGGGAGAACGTACAAACTCCATACAGACAGCACCCGTAGTCGGGATCGAACCCCGGTCTCTGGCGCTGCATTTTGCTGTAAGGCAGCAACTTTACCCCTGCGCCACCGTGACTGTCAATGTTAATATTAATCAGGCCAAGTCACTAAATGCAGAATTGCTTTTCAAGAAACATAAAGACTAAGATTAGCTGCTTCCTGATACTCGGACAATGCACAGTTCCATTTGCAATTCCTTTGGTAAATGAGCATGTAGTCTGTGCCCAAATAAATAAAAAGCTAAATAACATCCAGGTTGAGCTGATAAACAGCAAATGTTTTTGTACCCCGCAGGTAACAACTATCCAGAATGGAAAATAGCCTGAACAAGCCTGCTTGACATTCAGCAGCAATCCTACAGTCAAACTCCATATGAGAGACTATGAATGAGAAATTAAGCTGATACAGGAATGAAACTTCAATGACTATTAGAGCAGTAGATAAAAACAAAGAACTGCAAATGCTGGTTTATACCAAGGATAGACACAAAGTGCTGGAATAACTCAATAGGTCAGGCTGCATCTCCGGAGAAAAAGAATGTAGCATATCTGCCAGCTGCGCCACTGTGCTGACAGCACTCTATCTGATTTGTGCATAGATCATGGTTTCTTGACTAGCCAAATCCATACAAATCCTGTTTTAGAGTCAGAGTCATGCAGCATGGAAACAGATCCATTAAACCAACTTGCCCATGCTGACCAAGATGCCCCATCTACACTGGTCCCACCTGTTTGCGTTTGGTCCATATATCCCTCCAAAACTATCCTATCCATGTACCTGTCCAAATATTTTTTAACCACTTTAAACATTTTGAAAGCAGCTTCACCATAGAAGAAGATTCTGTCTTCAAATTAAGAGAAACTAGGAATTGGAAATAAATACTGGCATTAGAAGGATATCCCAGAAAAAGGGAAGTGGATGTAAGTGGATGGGACAGGTTGGGATGGGGGAAGTGGAGAGAAGGACAGTCGTGAAGGAGCATCAAGGATCAGCATCTTGAGAGCTGCTGGAGGAACTCAGTACATTTATTAGCATTGCCTGACAAATGACACTTGTCCTTCATTAGACTGAATGTCACCCACAGACTGTCAGTGGGTTTTTATGTGGCAAGGTATAGTATTGACAGCCATTTGAATGCAATATTATTCACAGGGGATCAACAGGGTAAACAAAAGTGTATTTCCTCAATCAATCAAATTGAAGATTTTTTTACTGAAAAACTCAATGGATAAATTCAACCTCTCAAAAAGGAGTGTGATGGTTGACTAGCCCACAGAGGGCTGCAGGCTGCATGCTGCTATTCAGTGCACTACCAATGGTAGACTAGCTCATTCCTCAGTCCGTACTCCAATGACTAAGTGTTCCGAGATGCATTAAGTCTGGTGGAGATGCTGGTGGGGCCATTGCAAAGAACCACAGACTCTCTCTACTGTAGCTAAGAGAATAATTCATTAACCGCTGACGTAAAGTGAAGCTTGTACTTTAGATCAGGGGTCGGCAACCTAAGGCCCCCGGGCCAAATGCGACCCGTAACCCAAAATCATCCAGCCCGCAGGCGGATTTTGTTTCCCGTACTCATCTGGCCTGCCGAGTGCCCGCCCTGAGCCCTGGCTGTACCGCATCCTGCGTAAAGCCGCCGGCACGGCCGCGCACCTTCTGTGAACATGTTTAAGAAAGAACTGCAGATGCTGGAAAAATCGAAGGTAGACAAAAATGCTGGAGAAACTCAGCGGGTGAGACATGCAAGGATTGCATGAGGCTGCCTCATCCGCTGAGTTTTTCCAGCATTTATGCTACCTTCCGTGATTTGATACCTGCCATCCGGGGCGGGATCCATGTGTACATGTGATAGATGCGGCCCGCCATCTGCTCACAGACATGCGTCCCAGCCCCTATGCAGAGAAAGGTTGCCGACCCCTGCTTTGGATTATAGACTTTAAAGATACAGCGCAGATAAAGGCCGTTCGGCACTCCGAGTCCTGGCCGACCAGCGATCACTCCGAACATGAACACTATCCTACACGCTAGGAACAATTTACAATTTCTACCGAAGCCAATTAACCTACAAACCTGAAAGTCTTTGGCTTGTGGGAAGAAACTGAAGCACCTGGAGGAAACCCACATGGTCACAGGGAGAACGTACAAACTCTGTACAGACAGCACCTATAGTCAGGATCGAACCCAGGTCTCTGGCACTGTAAGGCAGCAGTTCTAATGCTAGGTCACTGTTGCCCTAATTTGGGGTCACTATCATGGTGCCAACATCCACTTCCAGTTCTCGCCTTCTTCTAACATCTCTTGATCCCTTTGACATTAATGAATATACCTTATTCCTCAGTCATAGTCATAGTGTCATACAGCATGGAAACAAGCCCTTCAGCCCAACTTTCCCACAACAACCAACATGTCCCAACTGTACTGGTCCCACCTACCTGCATTTGGCCCATATCCCTCTACTTAAGTGGAGTGAGGAACCCTTGGTGATTGTGTGATGCACATGACAAATCTAACCTGCAGCACACTACTATGCAGGGTCTGGTGGAAGAGGTGGTAACAGGACAGAATGCCTTGTGCCAGCAGAAGTCAGGAGGTCTTCTGGACATGCAGTGAAACAGGGAGGCAGTCTAAATAACTATGGAAACCAATATTAGCAGTCATACTCTGACTAGAAAAGTTAAATGATATCAAATAAAGCAGTCTAAATGAAGCTGGCACTCACAAGGTGCATGTGTATTTTACAGTCCCCTCAAAGCACAGGTAGAGATTGTTGTTCTTTCAGGTTTAGTTTAGTTTAGAGATACGACATGGAAACAAGCCCTTTGCTCCACCAAATCCATGCCAACCAGTGATCACCCATACACTAGTTCTACCCTACACACTAGGGTCAATTTACCTACAAACCTGCACGTCTTTGGAGTGTGGGAGGAAACCGGAGCACTGGGAGAAAACCACCGTGGTCACAGGGACAACATACAAATTCTGTACAGAGAGCACCCATAGTCAGGATCGAACCCAGGTCTCAGGTGCTGTAGAACAGCAACTCTACCGCTGTGCCACTGTGCCACTGTGCCACTCCGATTGCTCATCTCCAACAAAAAGAATGAGAGATGCCAGCTCTCCTTGAGTGGAGAATCTGAGAGACCCAATCAATGTAATAACGAGTTACATAGTGTACATATCACCATGAATACCACCTACAATGTGACTCTTGCCCTGGGTCTGAAGTTGGAGTCAAGACTGCAGTTGGTGGCAGATCATAGTGAACTACAAAAGTTTTCCCTGCTGCATTCTACCGAGCTTCCAGGAAAGGAGTTCTTAATTTAAACATATAGAACATAGAACAGCACAAGAACAAGCTTTGGCACACTATGTCCAAGCTGAACATGATGCCAAGACCATCTCTTATCTACACGCATATCCCTCCTTTCTCTACATATCCATATGCCTATCCAAAAGGTTCTTAAAAATGGCACTATCATATATGCCTCAACCACCAATCCTGGTAGCGCGTTCCAGGCACTCACCACCTTCTGTGTAAAAAAAAGTTATCCTGCACATCCCCTTTAAACTTTGTCCTTCTCACTTTAAAGCTATGTCATCTAGAACATCTTTAGTTTCAATTAATACTTGTCATTTTAAAAATCCATCTTTTTTTTTTGCAGTGTTTTTCTCAGAGGTAAATCATGTCTTTGTGATATCTCGCCAACGGTCTGTCTCATCTTTTTCCTTCTTTGTTATTTTTAGTTTGTTGTAAAATGTAAGTACATTTGTGTGCTTTTAGTTTTGTATTATGTTCAGGGGGGGTGGGGGAAACTTATTTTATCTCTTTCCTTGACAGAGATGCGACTTTTTCCCGTATCGTATCTCCGTCCGCACTGCGGCCTATCATCGTGGAGCTGGCGGCCTCTTGCTGGAGATCGACTTTGGGATCTCCAACCGTGGGAGCCTGCGGACTTACCAACGTGGGGCTTGCGATCCCTTTGTCAGGCATTTACTTCAGGAGCTCCAACCGCGGGAGCCTGCGGACTTAACATCATGGAGCTCACAGTCCCTTGGTTAGGGATTGACTTCGGGAGCTCCAAGCCGCAGGAGCTTCGACCGCCTCGATCGCGGGAGCTTCGATCGCCGGCTGCGGATGGTTCGATTACCCCGACCACGGAATAAAAAGGAGGAAAGAAGATAAGACTTTATTGCCTTCACAGTTAGGAAGTGGAGGAGCTGCTGTGGTGGATGTTTATGTCAACTTTTATGTAGTTGTGTGTCTTGTTGCTTTTTTGGTATGACTGTACGGTAAATCAAATTCCTCATATGTTGCAAAACATACTTGGCTAATAAATTACGATTATGATTATGATCTTTCATAGACAATAGACAATAGGTGCAGGAGTAGGCCATTCGGCCCTTTGAGCCAGCACCGCCATTCAATGTGATCATGGCTGATCATCCACAATCAGTACCCCGTTCCTGCCTTCTCTTCATATCCCTTAACTCCGCTATCCCTAAGAGCTCTATCTAACTCTCTCGTGAAAGCATCCAGAGAACCAGCCTCCACTGCCAAGAACTCCAGATACTCACAACTCTCTGTGTGAAAAAGCTTTTCCTCATCTCCGTTCTAAATGGCTTACCACTTATTCTTAAACTATGGCCCCTGGTTCTGGTCTCCCCCAACATTGGGAACATGTTTCCTGCATATAGCGTGTCCAAATCCTTAATAATCTTATATGTTTCAATAAGATTCCCTCTCATCCTTCTAAATTCCAGAATATACAAGCCCAGCCACTCCACTCTATCAACATATGACAATCCTGCCATCCCGGGAATTAACCTTGTAAACCTACGCTGCACTCCCTCAATAGCAAGAATGTCCTTCCTCATGTTTGGAGGCCAAAACTGCACACAATACTCCAGGTGTGGTCTCACTAGGGCCCTGTACAACTGCAGGTGGACCTCTTTGCTCCAATACACAACATGCAAAAACATTTCCAAAGGCTCTGCAGTAGCAAAGTATGAACAGAATACAGTGAAAAGGACAATAACTTCCTGATTTTTGCACGAAACTGCACATGAGCAGTCATTGCTTCCTCTACTCTGCAGCAATGTTGAATGCTGATAGCACCAATGTTACTCCTACCCTGAAACCTGAGCCATTGTCTGTGCAATGAGAAGGTTGCAAGGGGCCTAAAAAACTAATTCTTATGGCAGCAGCATTCTGGCCTTCCAAAACAAAATAGGCCCAGGTACACATAACAAATAGTTTCACAGACGTTTTATAGAAAAAAATCTGATGTCTAATGTATTTAATCTCTGGACATTGCCTTAAAACCTGGCATACACATTTTAATGTATTTGCATTTCTCAGCCATGAATCATAATATTCTACATTGGTTTTTAAAATTATATGGAATGATTTCAACATGCTATTTAATGCTGCTGTTAAAGTGGCATATGTAAGAATCCATACAAATGAGCCAGCCACGGATTAGCACATGAATATCACAAAGGCTGACATCAATCTTTATGTTTCAAAACATTGATCTCTTTCTTTGTATGCTCATTTCTATCTTGTCATCGTGCTGCAAAGATCAGCACAAGAAGAGCAAACTATAAAATGCAAGGATAACAAAAGATCTATTCATTTAATTTAATTTCCTAAATAACAATAATTTTCACTTCTTCAATTTAGACATAATGCACTTCTTTTGTTAGAATCTGGCGTGTATTAAAGGCAATGCAATCTTGTATCCAATCCTGTAATTTCTGCTGTACTATGGCACAATTGTTACATTCAAAGCAACCTTTGACTACACGCTTTGACTACACGCTGTACAGAATCTGTCTCAGTAGCCTCTTGACAGGTTCGGAGAAGCTTGCTATATTTCCACCTTTGTTTGTGCTTTCTTATCAAAGTCCAAACCCATCCATAGACTGGCAGACTGCCAGGCTCTGTGCCAATAGATGAAACCACTTTAGTATTGACATCTTCTGTTCTGTTGGTTATGATGCCAGTGATGTTATAAAAGGCAAAAGGTTTCCGTCTGTCAAATATTGCACAAGGTATAACAAACATATCAATAGGCATGGAAATATAATTGATGATTCTATGGCTGTGCCTAATTGTTGTCCCAATTATTGCTATCGCTAGGGCAGCACAGTGGCGCAATGGTAGAGTTGCTGCCTTACAACGCCAGTGACCCGGGTTTGATCCTGTCCTGAGGGGAGACTTGATGGAAATATATACAATTTTGAGAGGCATAGTCAGAACATTTTTCCCAGGGTGGAAAAGGGAAAAGTTTAGTGCAGAGGTTTGGGGGCAAGTTTTTACACAGAGAATAGTGGGTGACTGGAACACATTGTTGTTGTTGGTGGAGACAGATATAGAAGTGGTGGTTAAGATGCTCTTAAACAGGCACGTGAAAGTGCAGGGAATAGTGGGATATGGATCATGTACAGGCAAATGAGATCAGTTTAACTTGACATCATGTTTGGCACAAACATCGTGGGCCGAAGGGCCCGTTCCTGCGCTATGTTCTATGTTAGATAGTTTGAAAGCAAAAGACGCACCTCCCTGATCCTCATCGCACTGCAGTTCAGGCAGCACTGACAGTTTTTAGCGTGTGTAATGTCCTGACAACTACAAAGCTGGAGACAAGGCTGCACAACCTATCTATCAATGATTTTAACAGCTTTGAAAACATCTGACATCTGCAAGACATTAACATTGAGTAAATCATTGCAACATTTTTAAAGAAAGCCTGAACAATAAAACAGTTAATTGAAAACAAATTAAAACAATTAAAATTAATTTAAGCAATTAAACCATGTTATAATATTATTTAATCAGCTCACCTTTCCCCTTCCCTCTGAATCCTTTGTCTCATATTCCCCCATTGAATTTGATTATGTGCCAGATCTGAACTGGTATGGGATGTGAATGGAAATTCCCTTGCATATTCCAGGACCGATGTGGAGTTCGGCAATTAAGCTAACTGACAGATAGACAATAGACCAATCACTCCTGAATTGGACAATAAATACTGGGTCTTGTCATTTCACGGCACGTGTGGTAAGAGTTCATAAGTCATGGGAGCAGAGTTAGGTCCTTTGGCCCATCGAGTCTACTTCACCATTCAATCATGGCTGATCTATCTTTCCCTCTCAACATTCTCCTGCCTTCTCTCCATACCCGTACTAATCAACAATCTGTTAATCTCCGCTTTAAAAATACCCAATGACTTGGCCTCCACAACCGTCTGATATTTCCAATATTTTCTGTTTTTATTTCAGGTTTCCAACATCAACAATTTCTTGCCTTTTGCTAACTGATGACAGTTCTGTATTCAACCTCTGAGCTCAATATATTTACTTAGATATTTGGCAATTGAAAAGAAACACCATAGAACTGCTGGAGACATTTCTTGCTTATGCAAGTGGCATTAGATGCTGAGGAAGAGGAAATTATTCTGTGTAGACGTCCCAGAGTATAGCAAGATATAAAGTAAACCTGACAAGCTGCCAAAGCAACCTAGGCAATTCATAGCATGCTTAGTGTGGTGGCCCTCGCTGCTACTGGTTCTGCCATTTCAAATAATATCCACATGATTCACGGCTTTGAAAGGAAAATAAATTCTTCTGCAAAACATTTTACGGAATTCACTTTGGTTTAAAAAGAAATACCGAAAAAGCCCTCAACAACATGCATCTGGGTGATATCTCATCTCTGCCATCAACTGACTTTGCGCGTGCATTTACAGTGTGAGGATCCTTATTCTGATCACATCACCCATCATTTTTATGACCCGTGTCCTCACTAAATAATTTTCTCAGAGCTTGTGAGCACTCTACAGTCGAACCATCTGAAACGTCACAAGATGAAGCACAGCATTCTGCGAGGCACCATCTAAGCAAACACACTGCAGAATGCATTATATTTTCAGATCCTGTGATTGGAAAGAAAATGGTCCTTTGTAATAGTAATGTAAGAATGTTACAATTCAAGATTTGCAATGATAAATTTGAAGAAGCAAATTATATTAACTATTCTGACAATCCATTTGAACTGCATTGACTTTGACTAAACATGACAGTTAAAAAGGATGCTCAGAAGCTTGTTCCTCTTTCCAATGAGAGATTTCTTTTAAAGCTTTGTCTTACATATATACACATCGATCACCCTTGACTTTGCTAGCCATGACTCAAGATCAAGTATACCTAAAAAAACGGTGTGTGGCTTGGAGTTATTTTGGATATAGATATAGTTCAGCATTCATTTTAATATGATATACTGGTCCATAGCTCAAGTCATACGCACTGAAACATTCTCTTTGACTCAACTTGCCCATGCCGACCAAGATACCCAATCTGCACTAGTCCCACCTGCCTGCATTTGGCTCATATCCATCACAACCTATCCTATCCATGTTTCTTTTCAAATGTTTTTTAAATGTTGTTATTGTACCTGCCTTAACTACCTCCTCTGGTTTTAAAAATATCCCTGGCATTCAATGACAGGTCAAAATAATTAACATGCAAGTTATTATTAAAATTATTAAAATCATTAAAAAGTGACAAACACGAGTGACAAAAAGATAAACGCGATCATCTGAAAATATGGTACCAATCAGAAAGATTGGCAACAGCCAGGTAAATCTGGCTCATTATCTTATTTTTTTCCTATTTTATAAATAATTATCTACTATAATAGCACAATATATTTTAAATATATATCTTACTATTTTGCTTCCTAAATCTCTGCCCTTAAGATCAATGTGTATCTTGGATTCTGTGGTCAGATCTGATCCGGTGCAGAATCTAAGAGGTGATTTTGCCTTCAAAATAATTCTGTGGAGTTCCAACACAGCTGAACTTCATGAATGGACAATGTATAGAGTCCACTGCCAAACAAGCTGACAAATTTTACCTTCTTTCAGTTGAAATAAGAGCAGGGATAAGTCATGTAGGCACTCAAACCAGAGCCATTACTGTGTAAAACCATGATTGATCTGATTCTATACTTGATACCACATGCATGTAAGTCTGGGACTCCAAAGGCAGACAAATAGAAACGGCAAGAACAAATGATTAGATCTGATGCAGGATGTTCATACATTTCCATTATACATTCCTAAGTGTGCACTTCAATTGGGAGCGAGGTGTGGCCAATTTAGTTGAATGTGATTTAATCATCCTCCCCAAGCAACGCCTCCCCTGGCAGAGTGTAATTGAAGCAAGGATATTTGCAGAGCCTAAATAAATACTTATTTTACAGGAAAACTCTGATAATCCTGCATGCCAAAGGGATTGGTTATGTCAGACGGGAAGATTTTCCAGATTATTGGATGTTCCTATTACTACCCGACAGACATTTAATTTCATTTTTTTAGATGTTACATCGAGTCATTGAGCACAAAAACAGGCCTTTCGGCCCAACTTGCCCATGCCAACCAAGATGTCCCATCTACTCTAGTACCACCGGCCCGCATTTGGCCCATATCCCTCTAAACATTTCCTATCCACGCACTTGTGCAAATGACTTTTAAATGTTGTTATAGTACCTGCTTCAGCTACCTCCTCTGGCAGTTCGTTCTATACACCCACCACCTCTGTGTGAAAAAAATACCCCTCAGGTTCATATTGGATCTTTCTCCTCTCACCTTAAACCTATGTCCTCTGGTTCTTGATTCCCCCTACTCTGGGTAAAAGGCTCTGTGCTTTCACCTTACCTATAATGGTACATGGTATAATGGTACAATGATGGGATATTAACTTACATGGTAATTTAATACATTTTCCAGTGAGCTTGATAAATTGAGAGGTTTTACACGAACTGTTTTTTTTGCTAGTTTAAAGCAAGCACAGGAACCAGGGCGCACATGAATTGAAAGGTAGTACTCCAAACATCATCTGCTGAGCCAGATGTAAACCATTGGGAATTCTGAATGCCTGTGAATATCGCAGTTTTGCTGAATAACGGGAAATGTTTACGTAATATTTTAGACTAGTCACAGTTGCGCCATTCATGCATTTGAAAAGACATGTTCTCTGAGAGACCTTACCCACTGTGAAAAGGATTTTCACCAGGGATCACATGTGTGCTATCCTTGCCAATGAGGAACTTGACTCTGTCGTAGAATGAGCGAAGATTCTGTTGTGAAGATGGAATGCGAGTCTGCTGAATAACAGCAAGAGGATCCCGTGATCCGATGCATAGAGGATTATTGTGACATAAAGGTTGAAGGCAGCAGTCAGGGTCCATGCAATCTATTAAGCTATCTGATATAAAAAGAACAAAGACAACTTTAACAAATTAATTAACAAAAAATAGATTCACCAGGATGGTGTAAACAGATAGCAGACCAACAGTGGACTTGTTCCTGACAATGAATTAGCTTACAACAATGGGTAAATTAAATACTGAATGTAATGGGTGGTGAAAAAACATCTCCAAGCAAAATATATTTGTTCACCATCCACTTTCTGGCCCCGTCAAGATCAGACTGCTGATGGAAATACAAACTCAGAACGGTGTAACTGTAGCTAGGATCTTTCCATACAGTAAACTGTAGGGCAATGAAGGTTCTCTAAGAGTTTTGTGGTTTTACAAAATTCAATGTGAGGAGGAGAGAAAGGCAGGCAACACAAGGAAGAATCACTAGATCCTAAAGTTCGCAAATTGGAATTTAAAGAAGAAAGGAGAAACAATACTCATTTGGTGATACATTTAAAAACAGGAGATGTCTTATGTGGATTGGAATGGGTAGTGGGAAACTGATCAGGCAGCAGGCTCTAGTAACATTTGTGAATGACATTCCTTGGTAAAACAGCATCTGTACTTCTTGTTTCAACATTTATGAATGATGCGTACTATGAGTAAATACTCAACTATTCACCAAGAGGTACTACGAGTGTTTTTACTCAGCTTTTCCTCTGTGAGGCTAATTGTGGTTTTTGAAGTTCTGTTTAATTTTTTTTATCATATCTATAGAAAGGGCCAGAGTACATTTGTTATGAAAGCTTGACCAAGAGGCACGGTAGATTCTCCAACAGAAACCCAAAGCTTTGATCAATGGCAGCTCTGTTGCTATTTGTACGTTTCTCAAGGTCACCAGGCATATTAAATGAACCTGGAAGTGACAATCTATAGAAATGCTGCCATGTATGCTGAAGAAAGTCTGTTATAACCAAAGTAAGGAGACCCTTCCTCTTTATTAGCAATAAAGTGCCTTACTGAAACTTGAACAAAACTTCTGAAGAAGGAATAGATTTTGTTGATTGTCTGTCTGAGCCCTTGTTGGGGTTTGGAGTTGCACTCATGTAAATATTCATAAATGCTAAATATTGCAATCACGACAATTTAAACACAAATAGCTGTTGATTTATCCATACCAATCCTAAGCCATTTATCGAGTCTGTGATTTAAATTGCACAGCTGCAGGTTCAGAATAGAAACAGGTTCTTACCTCCATCATTATCCTTTCCATCTCCACAAGCAGTTTCCATGGAGGTGTCACATCCCGCACCCCTCCAGCCCAGCTGGCACACGCAGTGCCAACCATTTTGGTCCAGTGTGCATCGACCATTTCCATTGCATAAACCTGGGCAACCCTCTGTCAGCACAAACAAGTTTCACAATGGATACTTAGTCTTTGACAATTTTCAATACACACATTTTAAGATGGGAAACATCAGGGTAGATTTCAACTTTGAATAGTCATACGGCATGGAATCAGACATTTCGGCCAAACTCGTCCAAGCCGACCAAGATGCCCCATCTGCACTCGTCCAACCTGCCTGCGATTGACCCATATCCCTCCAAACCTTTCCTATCCATGTACCTGTCCAAATGTCTTTTAAACATTGTGATAAGCATGATAAACATAAGAATGATTCATCAAAATAAATGTTTGGTCATCAGCAGGTCGATTTACCAGTTGCGGCATCCAGTACCAGTCAGGAAGTCAAGTTGCAGCTTTACAGGACTTTGGTTAAGCCGCATTTGGAGTATATCATGCAGTTCTGGTCATTCCATTACAGGAATGATACAGGCAGAGATTAATAGTTTAACTTTTATTATGTTCAGCACAGCCATTGTGGGCCTGTTCCTGTGCTGAACTGTTCCATGTTTTATAATTTCCAATGATATCAATAGATGTAAAATTTGGTGCAGCTGTTCAAAGGTCTAGATCTACAAACTCAGTTTTTGTTTTGTGTTACATTTATCACAATCCAAAATGCCACTTGCTATCCATAAAATTGATCAGAGTGAAGTTACTTTTGTAAACCATGGCCAAAAATGTTCAGGGACATCTAATAATTTCTATCAAGCTAAAGTGGCATGCATTTTCCACTCGGTAATTGAAAGGGTGTGGGGAGCACTGAAAGAAAAACAATATACCATTTAGTTTAATTCAGTGTGGAAACAGGCCCTTTGTCCCTCCGAGTCCACGCTGACCAACAATCACCTGTACACTAGTTCCCTCCTACACACTTGGAAAATTTACAGAAGCCAATTAACCTACAAATTGGAATGTGGGATGACACTGGAGCGCCCGCAGAAACCCACACGGTCACAGGGAGAACGTGCAAACTCCGTACAGAACCTGGGTCCCAGTGCTGCATGGCAGCAATTCTACCACTATGCCACTGTGGCACCTCTAACGGTAAATCTAAATGTTCTCATCTCTGTATTCACCCAATTCACAAAAACCTCAATGACTTAACTTTCACTTATGTTTATCAACATTTTTCATACAATGACGATATGCTGTGGGTGGCGTGAGACTTTGAACAACTCCATGGATTCTCTTTACTTGGATATTTTTACATTGAGCATGTACTTTTTATTGTTTGTTTTTATCTCAAAGTTGTATGTTGTCAGATTTCACTTTAAACTAAATTCCACCAAACCACTGCCAGATAATTTTTCTCACTGTTTGATAAATATTTACTTTTATGTTGATTGAAAGTTTTCATGAATAAAGTTATAAAGTTATACAGCATGGAAACAGGTCCTTCATTGTCCATGCCAGCCAAGCTGGTCCCATTCTCTTGCCTTTTGCCCATATCCCTCCAAACCTTTCCCATCCATGTACCTGACTATATCTTTTTTTAAAGTTGTAAAACAACCTCAGCCACTTTCTCCGCCTTCTAATGTTATACCCCGACTCTGGGATAAAACGGTAACCATCCGATTTAACAAAGTCTCTTATGCTTTTTTGTAAACTTTAAGGTCACTCTGCAGTCTCCTTCACTCCAGCAAAACCAATCCCAGAATATCATACAGTGCATTCAGAAAGTATTCAGACCCCTTCACTTTTTCCACATTTTGTTACGTTACAGCCTTATTCTAAAATGGATAAAATTCATTTTTTATCATCAATCTGTACACAGTTTCTCCATAATAAAAAAGCGAAAACATGTGTTTAGAAATTTTTGCATAGTAATTAAAAATAAATAACTGGAATATCATATTTACATAAGTATTCAGACCCTTCACAGTACTTTGTTGAGGCACCTTTGGCAGCGATTACAGCCTTAAGTCTTCTTGGGTATGATGCTACAAGCTTGGCACACATGTATTTGGGTAATTTCTTCCATTCTTCTCTGCAGATCCTCTCAAGCTCTGTCAGGTTGGATGGGGAGCGTCGATGCACAGCTATTTTTAGATCCCTCCAGAGATATTCGATCGGGTTCAAGTCTGGACTCTGGCTGGGCCACTCAAAGACATTCACCGACTTGTCACGAAGCCACTCCTGCGTTGTCTTGGCTGTGTGCTTAGGGTCGTTGTCCTGTTGGAAGGTGAACCTCTGCCCCAGTCTGAGGTCCTGAACGCTCTGGAGCAGGATTTCATCAAGGATCATCTCTCTGTACTTTGCTCCGTTCATCTTTCCCTCGATCCTGACTAGTCTCCCAGTTCCTGCCGCTGAAAAACATCCCCACAGCATGATGCTGCCACCACCATGCTTCCCCGTAGGTATGGTATTGACCAGGTGATGAGCGGTGCCTGGTTTCCTCCAGAAGTGACACTTGGCATTCAGGCCAAAGAGTTAAATCTTGGTTTCATCTGACCAGCGAATCTTGTTTAGGTGCTTTTTGGAAAACTCCAAGCGGGCTGTCATGTGCCTTTTACTGAGGAGTGGCTTCCGTCTGGCCACTCTCTCATAAAGACCTGATTGGTGGAGTGCTGCAGATATAGTTGTCCTTCCGGAAGTTTCCCCCATCTCCACAGAGGAACTCTGGAGCTCTGTCAGAGTGACCATCGGGTTCTTGGTCACCTCCCTGCTCAGTTTTATGATGAGTCCTGGTGCTTTCAAAGTTCTTCCATTTAAGAATGATGGAGGCCTCTGTGCTCTTCGGGACCTGCAATGTTGCAGAAATTGTTTTATACCCTTCCCCAGATCTGTGTCTCGACATAATCCTGTCTCGGAGGTCTACGGACATTTCCTTCATCTTCATGGCTTGGTTTTTGCTCTGACATGCACAGTCAACTGTGGGACCTTATATAGACAGGTGTGTGCCTTTCCAAATTATGAACAATCAATTTAATTTTCCACTTGTGGACTCCAATCAAGTTGTTGAAACATCTCAAGGATAATCAATGGAAACAGAATGCACCGAAGCTCAATTTTGAGTGTCATAGCAAAGGGTCTGAATACTTATGTAAATGTGATATTTAAGTTATTCCTTTTTAATTACTTTGCAAAAATTTCTAAACACCTGTTTTTGCGTTTATATTATGAGGTATTGTGTTTAGATTGATGATTAAAAAAAAAGAATTTAATCCATTTTAGAATAAGGCTGTAACGTAACAAAATGTGGAAAAAATGAAGGGGTCTGAATACTTTCTGAATGCACTGTAACTCAGGTCCTCCCATCGAAGCAATATCCTTGTGAATCTTTTCTGCACTTTCTCTAGGTTCATCACATCCTTCCTAAAGCTTGGTGACCAGAACTGCAAACAGTGCTCCATGCAGGCTCACCAATGTCTTTTACAACTTGACTTTTTTTTGCACCACCACCAGAAGTTCTACTATTCCTCCTCAAAGCTTTACTGCTTCTTCCACACTTGCCTTTTGAATGATACAACTAAAAACATTCAAGGTCAAGTTGGGTCTACAGTGAACTACTGGAGACTTTACATTGAATTTGTTACAGAAATGCACTGTGAATTTTCTTCTTACGTTCAAGTCAGAGGATTGAAAATAGAGTAATGACTCTATTGACTGTAATCCTACACTGACCTGTGCATCAACCATTTATCCTAACGCTTTTATTCTTAACTATCAGCGAAATATCTATGCAATAGTTTAACTAGCAACAATTTCCTCCTGTTGCTACAGATTCATCTTGGATACAACCTAAGCCATGGAATTGTTCCTCTCTTTTCCCTGAGCTGCCACGTGGATATTTTCACTGTCACCCAGAGTCAATTATTCTACTTCCTTCATTTTGCCCTGTGCAATATGCAACTCATTGTTTATTTCACCATCTGTGTTCTATGCCGCAGAAAGTTTTGCTCCGCTACTACCTCACCACCCTTCTTCGGTTTCCTTGTATAGACAATAGACAATAGGTACAGGAGTAGGCCATTTGGCCCTTCAAGCCAGCACCGCAATTCAATGTGATCATGGCTGATCATTCAAAATCAATACCCCATTTCTGCCTTCTCCCCTTATCCCCCTGACTCTGCTATCTTCAAGAGCCCTATCTAGCTCATCTATAATTCCCTTCAGAGCTGGGCTTCTATCTGATGATGTAACCCGCTTCAATACACCTTTTAACATATTCCCACTGATCTTCTGGCTCTTGCTTCTCATGTCCATTTGAAATCGCTCCCTCAAAATATCACTCACTCTCCAGCTTATTTTGTTACAATTAAACATAATGGAAAGGGCGCCAGAATTCCAGATAGTTAGTCGGGCCAATTTATGATAACGTTTACTTCATGATCATTAGTCAATAACATACTATATCCTAAGATAGACACAAAATGCTGGAGTAACTCAGCGGGACAGGCAGCATTTCTGGAGAGATGGAATGGGTGACGTTTCGGGTCAAGATACCTTCTTCAGAATGACTATATCCTGTTCTATTAATACAAGTTCCAATAAGTGAATTTCATGTCACCTAATTTTTTACCCTGACACCTCTCCTCCATCCACTCTGACACTTAGCAAAGGCCAGAACATGCATAAAACTGGTTCTTAGGTGTACCCAGTCCTCTAAATTGAATGCCATGGTGTCATTCAACACAGAAACAGGCTCTTCAGTCCAACTCACCATGCCTACCAAGATGCCCTATCTAAGCATCCCTTGTGCCCAGGTTTGGCCCATATCCCTCTAAACCTATCCTATCCATGTACATGTCCAATTGACTTTTAAATTGGGGTGGGTGGGCGGCACGACCCACGTCGCAGCGGCCTCTGCAATCCGTCTGTCTTTTTTTTGTTTTTTGTTTCGTTTGAGTTTCGTTTATAGTGGGTTTTTTAACTGTGTATGTGTGGGGGGGGTGGGGTGTGGGGGCGGGAGGTGGAGGGTGGGGGAAACTTTTAAAATCTTTTCCCTGCACGGGAGACCCGACCTTTTCCCTGTTGGGTCTCCGTTGTCGTTGGGGCATAGCACCGTGGAGCGGCCTCCAACGGAACGACCTGGGGCTCCAGTCGCGGAGCCGGCGGACTTACCCACCATCGTGGAGCTGGCTGAGTTCGGAACGGGAGGAGCTGTGGTGGCGCGCTGCTGCGGCCCGACCCCGGAGATTCGGAGGCTCCAGCCGCCGGCCCGGTGGACGGTGACATCGGGAGCTCGCGGGTCCCTGGTGGGAAACCGCTTTTTGGATCTCCCGCAACGGCAACTTCTCCCGCCCGAGTTGCGGGGTTGAAGATGACCTGGAGCGGGGCCTTGCATCGCCCCGCGCGGCCTTAATGGCCGCGGGACTTATTTACCATCGCCCGCCGGGGGCTTTGACTTTGACATTAGGAGGAGAATGGGGAGTGCAGGGGAGAGACAAGACTTTGCCTTCCATCACAGTGAGGAGATTCACTGTGATGGATGTTTGTGTAAATTGTGTTGTGTCTTGGTTCTTTTTACTTGTTTGTACGACTGCAGAAACCAAATTTCGTTTGAACTTAGGTTCAAATGACAACAAATAAATTGTATCATTGTATCATTGTATCAAATGCAGTTTATATAACCTGCCTCAACTACCTCCTCTGGCAGCTCTGCCATATACACATCACCTTCGAAATAAATCATTTTCTCCGCAAGTTCCTATTATATCATGTCCCTCTCACCTTCAACCAATGTCCTCTGTTATTTGTTTGCCCTATCCTGGATAAAAGACTGTGCATTCACCTTATCTATTCCCCTTATGATTATATACACCTTGTAAGATCATCCATAGGCCTCTTGTGTTCGAAGGAATAAAATCATAGACTGCCCAACCTCTCATTGTTCTGCCCCATGAGTCGTGGTAATATCCTCGTAAATCCTCTTTGCACTCTTTCCAGCTTAATGTAATTTTTCCTATAGCAGGATGACCAGAACTGAACACAATGCTCCAAAATGTAGCCTCACCACTGTAATGTCTCAACTTCTACACTCAACACCCTGACTGATGATGGCCAATGTAATAAAAACATTTTTTACCACCCTTTCTACATGTGAAGCCATTTTCATGAACAATGTACCCACATTCTTAAATCCATCTGCTCTACAACACTCATCAGGGCCCACCCATTCAACGTCTTGCTCTGGTATGACTTCCCAAAATGCAACATTTCACGCTTATCTGCATTAAACTTCATCAGCCATTCCTCAGCCCACTTGCCCAGATGATCAAGTTCGTGCTGTCATTTTTGATAACCACCATCTCCGCCTATGATACCACCTATTTTAGTGTCATCTGCAAACTTACTAATCATCAAAGATGGACACAAAATGTTGGAGTAATTCAGCGGGACAGGCAGCATCTCTGGATAAAAGGAATGGGTGATGTTTCGGGACGTGACCCTTCTTCAGACTGAAGAAGTGTCTCGTACCGAAGCGTCACCCATTCCTTCGATCCAGAGATGCTGCCTGTCCCGCTGAATTTCTCCAACATTTTGTGTCTATCTTCGTTGTAAACCAGCATCTGCAGTTCCTTCCTACCCAATGTACCAATCATACCTTGTACATTCTCATCCACCGCAAAAAAAACAATGGGTTTAAGACCGACCCCTGAGGCACACCACTTGTCAGAGACCTCCAGTCTGAAAAAACACCGTCCACTCCCACCTTTTGCTCCCTTCCACAAAACCAATTGTGTATCCAGTTATCCATCTCTCCCTGGACCCAATGTGATCAGCGCCTTATTTTCTAGAGAACACCTCAGCATTTCAAGACTTGTTTTAGCTAGAAGATATAAATTCTGCTCTTACTGCAGCATTAGGATAATTGCATCAAGGCTAATGTCTGAAAGTCATTTGTGACATTTATGGCAAATTTTGCACATTTCTGATTGAAATTCATGTGCTGTTGAAATTCTCAGGAAACTGGGTCAAAATTACAGGTTTGTGAAAATTGGTATGCTTATTTGAATAAACGAAGACAATGTTTCTTTCTCATGAACACCATGTACAATGTATTATTAATGTCGGTTAGAAATTTAAGTTGTGCCTGAGGCAATAGGCTATAATGAATTACTGTTTGTAGCTGCTGTTATAAACAAATGAATTGGTTTGCATGTAGAATATGTAAAGGTTGAGTGTTAAGTTGCCGGTGGGGAAGAGAAAGGTAACAAAATGCATTTAAAAGCAAGATTGATTTAAATCTTCATCACATTCAACTCGGTAATCATGTGGTAATAATTTTATAAAACGATAGTGTGAGAAATGGGCATTTTATAAACACCAACAGCATTTTTCAGTTTTAGACAAGTTGTCCAAATTGGATTCATTTATACTTTCATATGATGTGCAGAATACACTGCCATTTGTGCTTTAAATTAATTCAAATGATCTTCAATTTGAGTTTATTAATATTTCATATTAAGAATGCAAATGTTAATGCGAGACCTTCTGAAAGTAATGATAAACAAAATTTCAGCCTGCTAAATTCAGTGTAATTGAAGAATGGTTCTATCCTGTGTGTTTGAAATAAGAGTAGATTTAATGAGCTAAGTACAGTTTACAAAGCAGTGAGACAGTCAAGAGTAGAGGGTAAACACCAGTGTATGAGTGCAAAATGCCGCAACATGTACTGATTGATTAATTACAGAACATTCAGCCAGGCATCTTTCACTGTAAACAACGAGTGACTGATCAAGCCTACTTTGCCATTCAATAATGGCCGATCTATCTTTCCCTCTCAACCCCATTCTCTTGCCTTCGCCCCATAACTCCTGACACCCCACACCCCGTTAGGGAACGTTCTATTGACCCAGTATCAAACTGGAACAACCTATTCAGATTTGCATTCTTTGCAATTTATTATCTAGACTCAAGGTAGCAACAATAATTTAACTGGACAGCAAACAGTTATTTATAAAAGTAACAGCAGTAATGAGTTAGAGGTGCAGATGTGGATTGTCAGGAGCATAAATTATAAGACTGAGGTGATCTTCCTGGTAATCGAGGCCATTGGTCCAGAGGTATCATAAAGTCATACAGCATGGAGACGCTGGCCCAACTCATCCAAGTTGACCAAGATGCCCATCTAAGTTATTTTCAATTGCATTGTGAGATGTGAGATGACGACGAAATGGCAATGACAGCAGAGTTTATGAGAGGTGAAGTTTAGAGCAAACATCTAGAGCAGATAGTGATTCCATGATCTGGGGCAAGAGGA
This sequence comes from Malacoraja senta, assembly GCA_038087875.1. Taxonomy (NCBI): domain Eukaryota; kingdom Metazoa; phylum Chordata; class Chondrichthyes; order Rajiformes; family Rajidae; genus Malacoraja; species Malacoraja senta. Next base: position 3,321,928 of record CM075986.1, on the reverse strand, counting down.
TATTTACATGGGATACGATTATTGGGCAACGGTTAGTGTTGCTGCCTCGCAGCTCAGGAGGCCTATGTTTGATCCTGACATCGGATGTTGTTGGTGTGGAATTTGCATATTCTCTCTGTGACCGTGTGAGCTTCATGTGAGTTCTCTGGTTTTCTCCTAAATCCTAAAGAAATGTTGGTAGATTAACTCACAGACCACCAGGGGCGCTGGGGAGACGGCAGCCCTGCTGGCAGTCTGTTCGTTTTTTTCATCTTTTTGTTATTTTTAGCGTTTGTTAAAAGTTTGTTTTAATGTACTTCGGTTTGTTTTATGTGGGGGGGGGGGAGGGGGGAGGGGATCGGGGGAAACTTTTTTTCAGGTTCTTACCTTCCCGGAGATGTGATCAATTTTCGGATCACATTCTCCGGGCTCTGCGGCCTACCATCGCTGGAGCTGGGGGCCTCCTCGGACTGTCGTGAGCCCCACCGCGGGGCGCGGACTTTACATCGGAGCGGATCCCTTGCCTGGGATCGCTCCCACCACAGCCTGCGGACTTACCATCAAGGGCTCGCAGGCTCGGGTGAGGCCGAGTCGGGAGCTCCAACGTCGCGGAAGGTTCGACCAGCTCCGACGCGAGGTTCGATTGCCCGGCGCGGGGAGCTGACAACCCCCCGATGCAGAAGCTGAAGGCCTCGACGCGGAGGGCCTGAACGCCGCCGGCTACGGGAGTTAAGATCGTCCTGTCAACGGGAGCTCGAGGCCCACGACCGAGGAAGAACAGAAGGAAGAGACTTGAACTATATTTTGCCTTCCATCACAGTGAGGAATGTGTAGGAGTCACTGTGGTGGATGTTCATGTTAAAATGTGTTTTTGAGTCTGTTGCTTTTAATTGTATGACTGACCTGGCCAGTGAAATTCCTTGTATGTTGCAAAACATACTTGGCAAATAAAATCCGATTCTGATTCTGATTCTGATTAATTGGTTATTATACATTACTCCATTGTGTAGATTAATGGCAAAGCAAATTAAAAGGAGAGTTGATACACATGTGTGAAAGCAAATAATTTGCAGTGGGTAGAGAAAAGTAAGGAGAGGGGCATAGGGAGTAATGGGCTTTGCGCTGCTGGGAGGAATGGCAGCTTTCTATATTGTGATATAGCAGTCATGTGAGATACAACATATAGTCCTTTGTTGGCTATGATTTAAAACAGTGGTTCTTAACTTTTTGGTACCAGTACACGCATAGGTGAACAAAATACTGTATGTGGTATGTACTTTTGTTAGGTTCCTAAACATGGGCTCAACAAATTGATATGTTATTTGTGTCCCCTTCATGACCCCTGGCAAAGCCCCAAACGACCCCCATAGGGGGTCACGACCCCCAGATTAAGAACCACTGGTTTAGAACATAGAACAGGAGGTCATAGTAGAGTAGAACTGTATAAAACATTAGTTGGACCAGGGTAGTTTCACACAGTTCTGATCATCACATCCCAAGATTAATGTGATTGCATTATAGAGGGTGTAGTGGAAATTTATAGGAACATTGCCAAGAGTGGAAGAATGTTAGTTTTGATTAGAAATTGGATCGGGGGAAGTTGTTTTCTTTGGAACCGAGAAAGCTGACGGGAGGTTTAACTGTAAGTTATTAATTTATGAAAGTTTGTCGGGAGGATTTTTTCTTTACAAGCAGGTTGATGTGAGGGCACATATATTTCAGAAAGCTTACTGAAAATTTGGAGAAAATATTTATACACCCAGTGGTGCAAGGGTTCTGGAGCACATGACCTATGTATTTAAAGCCCCATGGAGAAAATTGTGATCCCATTTCAAAAAAAGACCGTGACCACCAGTGAAGATGAAGTGATTGATGAAGAAGGTGAAGGCAGCACTAATGAAGAAACGCATCAGGTCACACAACATCTCTGGAGAAAAGGAATACGTGACGCTTCGGGTCGAGACCCCTCTCCAGTCTGAAGAAGGGTCTTAACTCGAAACGTCACCTATTTCTTTTTTGCAGAAAAGTTGCCTGACCCGCTGAGTTACTCCAGCATTTTGTGTCTATCTTCGATGTAAACCAGCATCTGCAGTACCTTCCTACACGAGGAAGAAACACCACTATTTTATCTTGACCTTTTAGCCACCAGTTCAGAGACTGGCTCAGTGAGGGGCTGGGATTGAAGGTAGATCTGCATGCAGTCAGGCACTGGGCACCATGGTACACAAGGAAAGGGCCGTCCCAAAGGGCGAGGGTGTGTATTAGTTCTGCTCTGAATAATGTTTATGGATTAAGCTGCAGAAAGTAACTGATTGGTTTTTGTGTAAGAAGGAAGTGCAGATGCTGGTTTACACAAAATGCTGGAGTAACTCAGCGGGCAGGCAGCATCTCTGTCAAGAAGGAATGAGTGACGTTTCGGGTTGAGACCCTTCTTCAGAGTGTTTCATGTTGTCCCTTAGAGGTCCGGAAGAAAGATTGTGCCCAGAGCCAATGAGCTCCAGCAGCAAGCCGATATGACTGTTGTGCAGAACATGGTGCTCAATCCCTCCCCATGAAACAGTAGGCCACCCCTATAACCATACCGGTAAAATGTACCGTTCAATGGACAATGCTGCAGAAACAGCTTTGTGCAATATGTGGTGCCCTGGTAGAGTAGCTGCCTTACAGCGTCAGAGACCCGGGTTCAATCCTCTCTACGGCTGCTGTCTGTACAGAGTTTGTATGTTCTCTCCATGACTGTGTGAGTTTCCCCCGGATACTCCAGTTTCAAAGACGCACAGATTTGTAGGTTAACTGGCTTTGATAAAAAATTAAAATTTTCCCTAGTGTGTAGGTTAGTGCTAGTGTGCAGAGATCACTGGTCGGCGTGGACTCAGTGGGCCGACGAGCCTGTTTCCACGTTGTATCTCTAAACTAAACTAAATTAAACTAATAAAGAAAAGACTGGAGGAACTCTGTGGGTCAGGCAGCGTCCATGGAGGGAATGGTCAGACGGCGTTTCAGGTCGGAATCCTCCTTCACACCCTAAACATCGTCTGTCCATTCCCTCCCCTGGTGTTGCTTGACCCACTGACTTCCTCCGGCCTTTTGTGTTTTCGCACAAGATCCCAGCATCTGCAGTTTCTTGTGCCTCCAGCTCCACGCAATATCTGCTCAAAGGAGAACAATCACCGACTGCTGCTCTGAAAACATAGCTTACTGCTTTTGTGGCTTGAGATAGCACGACATTGCATAAACCTGACAGATTGTGTAAGAAGGAACCTAGGCACCTGCTGGTTTAAACTGAAGATAGACACAAAAAGCTGGAGTAACTCAGCAGGTCAGACAGCATCTCTGGAAAAAAGGAATAGGGGGCGTTTCAGGTTAGGACTCTTCAAACAGATTAGTAGGATAGCTAAGGCATGGCCATTTGTAGTGTGGTTGTTGTCATAAGGCCAAAAGTAATAGGAGCAGAATTAGGCCATTCGGCCAATCAAGTCAACTCCTCCATTCAATCAAGTCAACTCCTCCATTCAATCATGGCTGATCTATCTCTCCCTCCTAACCCCATTCTCCTGCCTTCTCTGACTTACAAATATCCACTGACTTGGCCTCTACAGCCTTCTATGGATTCCACAGATTCACCACCATCTGACTAAAGAAATTTCTCCTCCTCTCCTTCTGAAAAGAACGTTCTTTAATTCTAAGGCAATGACCTCTGGTCCTGGACTCTCCCACTAGTGGAAACATCCTCTCCACATCCACGTTATCCAAGCCTTTCATTATTCTGTATGTTTCAATGATGTCCCCCTCATTCTTCTAAACTCCAACGAGTACAGGCCCAGTGTCGACAAATGCTCATCATATGTTAACCTACTCAATCCTGGGATCATTCTTGTAAACCTCCTCTGGACCCGCTCCAGAGCTAGCACATACTTCCTCAGATATGGTGCCCAAAACTGCTCACAATATTCCCAATGCGGCCTTACCAGCGCCTTATAGAGCCTCAGCATTACATCCCTGTTTTTGTATACAAGCCCTCTTGAAATAAATGCTAGCATTGAGTTTGCTTTCTTTAAAGAATCAACCTATCTCTGCTTTAAAAATATATATTGGCCTCCACAGCCCTCTGTGGCAAAGAATTCCACAGATTCACCACCCACTGACTAAATAAATCCCTTCACATTTCCTTGCTAAAGGAACGTCCTTTAATTCTGAGGCTATGACATCTAGTCCTAGACTCTCACACTAGTGGAAATATCCTCCCCACATCCACTCTATCCAAGCCTTTCATTATTCACTACGTTTCAATAAGGAGAATGAGGAATACGCTTCATTCTTCCAAACTCCAGCGAGTACAGGCCCAGTGCCGTCAAACGCTCATCATAAGTTAACCCACTCATTCCTGGGATCATTCTTGTAAACCTCCTCTGGATCCTCTCCAGGGACTTGGTCCAGTGCTGCTCAAGGTCAGCTTCCAAGGCCAACTGCAGTCTCTCACATGAAAGTTCAACAGACCTCCACCAACCAAGTCATACCCTCTAGCTAAAAACATGCAGGCCATGAGGAGAGGCAAAGGTACACAGACAACAGTCACAAAATAATGTGCATGACTGATTGGGTTCATTTTGATATTTTAAAAAATTATTTGCTTACTTATTGAGTGGTTATGAAATTAGAATTTAATTTCCATTTTTGGTGCTACTTCTTGTTGTATTATCCAACAGCAAGATTAGGGATGGAGAAATGTAAACAGAGGGACAGCTGATGGATGGGGAATTCTGAAAGAAACTACGTATTGCTTATGAATCATCTAAGCCAGATAGGAACATTTATGTTGGAGCCTTCCTTCTTTTTCCTCATTCTCCTTCTTCATGTTTTCCTGCTTGGTGCCTCACCTCAGAAGTGGTGCTAAGAGCCATATCTTCAAAGTGGCCAGATTGTGTAGCTTGGAGTACATTGGCACAAATCTCGATATCCACTTGGCTGACTAAAACAGGGCTTCCCTCTGGTCATACTGGCAGTGAAAAATTGCCCAAGGCCACTGATGGCCAGTTACTCTGCTCAAGGTGGCATGGCTCCCATTGTAGATCTGATGTGCACTTGTACATAGCTTACGATTTTGGTCAGGGATCCATGTCATGATGGATAACCCTTGTTCACCAGCAGCCAGCCTTTGGCTTGCTGTGATGGGAGGAATACAGATACACATCTAACAGAATGAACATTTCTTTGTGTAGCCATAAGCAGATATCAGCATGATGCTGCATTTTTATTCTATTTGGAGCATTGTAATCATCCATGTCCCTGTAATAGCTGATGCATTAATGGATGTCTTGGAACACATATTCAGTGTTGAAATGGATTCATGTTTTGGAGTCAAATTTTGCATTAGAGTTATGGAACCGCACGAAAACAGGCTCTTCGTCCCAACTTGCTCATGCCGACCAAGATGCCCCATCTACGCTCCTCCCACCTGTCTGCATTTGGCCCATATCCCTCTAAACCTTTCCTAAATATGTACATGGATATCCATACATTAGTACTTAAAATGCTGGTTGTCTTGCTGCAATTCATGTCACTTGCTGATTGAAAATTAGTTTAATTTAATTTGGTTTAGTTTAGAGATTGAAAGAACTGTATCTGAAAGCTAAACACAGCAGCAATTTTGTAAATTATTGTGGTATATCAGATTCATCTGTTGTCAGATTAGATATATGTTTCTGGCTTCATTAAAGGTGGACAAAAAATGCTGGAGAAACTCAGCGGGTGAGGCAGCATCTATGGAGCGAAGGAATATGTGACCCTTCTTCAGACTGATGTGGGGGTGGGGGCAGGAAGAAGAAAGGAAGAGGAGGTGACAGTGGGCTGTGGGAGAGCTGGGAAGGGGAGTGGAAGGAGGGAGAAAGCAAGGACTACCTGAAATTGGAGAAGTCAATGTTCATATCGTGGGGTGTAAACTACCCAAGCAAAATATGAGGTGCTGCTCCTCCAATTTGCGGTGGGACTCACTCTGGCCATGGAGGAGGCCCAGGACAGAAAGGTCGGATTCAGAATGGGAGGGGGAGTTGAAGTGCTGAGCCACCGGGAGATCAGGTTGGTTAATGCGGACTGTGCGGAGGTGTTGGGCGAAACGATCGCCAAGCCTGCGCTTGATCTCAACGTACATTAAAATGAGCGGATGGAATTCTGCATCAGAAACACAAATCTGGATGGCACCTTTATTTTTCAGGATCAGCTCATGTTAAGCAGAAGATAAGTCTGAACCATGTGGATTGGTCTATTATTTCTCTGACTTTTAATTGTCAGATTTGCACAATAATGTTGAATAATATCTGAAAACATCTCCACACAGTGGAAACCTTTAGCTTCATTTTTTGAGGGAAATAATAGATTAAACCACAACAGCATGCGCTGTGGAATCCAGAGTCTGAAGAATGGTCCGGACCCAAAACATCACCTATCCATGTTTTCCAGAGATGCTGCCTCGACCGCTGAATTACTCCAGCATTTATTGTCTATGAGCATGAGCTATGTCTCTGCTCAATTACTTCAACAAATCTTGCCTTATTCCTTCTTCCCCTAGGACTCATGTTCTTGGGTCAATTTTGGTTTGTCAGAAGAGAGAACAGCCCAAATGGTCTGGACTTATTTGTAAATAATTCAGTAATAGTATACTCCCCATGTTGGCTCTTAAGTGAAGCAGCTATAAGCCAACAATGTTTTTTCCCCCATTCAATTTACAGGAGTTCTGGTTGCAACCCTTGACAAAAAGTTTAAACAGAAGGGTTTAGGTATTAGACCACTATTTCAATTACATTTGCCATTCTCAGGTATATTATTAATAGAAATATTATGATTGTTCTGAAGTTCAGCAATCTAATTTGCAGTAACCGACTCTCTGCTTACATATAACCCCAAATCAGTCAGAACTAAATAGACTACTTCACACTGGTGCATTTTAAAACAATCTATAAAAAATTAACAGAAGGCATAGGAATGAAAACCGTACCTTTGACTACCTTATCCAGATAATGAGCTTGAGAGAGAAAACAGACAAGATATTCAGGAGAGATTGAAAGAAGAAGATTTCCTCTAGCTAAGAGACATTGGAGGTCAATCAATTATTACAATAAACTAAAAGAAAGTAGGATATAAGCATTAGCAAGTACAACGTCAAGAGCAACAATGCCATTCACAGCACAAAAAAGATCATGCAATTTTACTCCGTTGTTATGGCTTTCATTCTATTTTTATTAACATCATACCAAGTATTTCCACTGCTCAAGGTAAGAAACACTTGAAAATTATTGCGGTAAGTAACATCCAGATTACACAGATACCTCAGTTTATTGCACTCCTTCAAATTTGGATGCATCCTCAAAGTTAATCTCTCCAAGCTAGCAACCGTGTATTCAATTACTAAGAGCCTAAGGACTGGATTAATTGTCCAAACTTCTCCTCTCGACTGCTTCTTGCTCCATAAAACCTTCCTTTTTGACTAAACTTTTCATCATTCCACAGACATCACCTTGAGTGGCCAGGTGTCACATTTTGTGTGAAGATAGTGCCATAAATTGCCTTGGGATGGTTTGCTATTCTAAGGATGTTTTTAGTTTTATTTATGATTCAGAAATTGGGATATCTTGTGCATATCAACAATATCCATGTTCCACGCAGCTTTCCACAAGGTGTTAAATATTAAAATTATAAACGATTCCTTTTGGGTATCAATCCACCATTTTTATAAGATGACAATTATTCCATCTTTTTTAAACTACCAGCTATTGAACCTGATGGACCAAACATCAGTTTTTCATGGATTATGGCTGCTGGGTGTCATTACTCACATTTGATGGCTGCAAGGTCTGGAAATATTTAAAGATAATGATGACCTAGAAGCTGATTTGCTGGGGTTTTAAGATTTAGTGAAAGCTTTATATGGGCAGAAGCAATGAATTCAGGAATAGTTGTAATTTTTTTGTTCAGTGGATGTGGAATGTTTTGCACATGGTAAAAATTAACATTTTGTTAGGATATTCCATTAGCAAATTGTTAAATACAGAAGGTACCAATTCATTTAAGTGAAGAAAAATAAATTCACAATCAGGAGAATTGATATTTGACACATGGATATCATTTCTCAAACACTGATTCGCTCCATCTGTGTGTGAAATTCTGAATGCCTACACAATGATACAGAACAGACATAATCAAAGAGGTTCTAAGAAAACTGCATTTACCAAGCAGATTGGAATATAAAGGATCGGTGGTTATATTTCAGGTATTCAGAGGTTTGGTCTGAGTGTATGTAGAATACCACCATTCAATAAGAGAAAGGGTGTATTGATATCTGAGAGGGATAAGAATAGGTTTGCTAAAATTATTCAAACTTTTACAAGTTTAGTTCAGTTTAGTTTAGAGATACAGCATGGAAACAGGCCCTTCGGCCCATCATCACGCTGACCTTCGATCACCCACCCGATCACCCATTTACACTAGTTCTATGTTATCCCACTTTCGTACCCTACACACTAGGGGCAATTTATAGAAGCCAATTAACCTAAAACCCTGCACGACTTTGGGATGCGGGAGGCAACCCGAGCACCGGGAAAAAATCCACGCGGTCACCGGGGGAACGTACAGGCAGCATCTTTATGTTTGGATCAAACCCAGGCCTCTGACACTGAGGCAGCAGCTCTACCACTGCACCACTGTGCCGACCTTCAAAGTTATTATTGAACAGAAGATAAGTAAATGTAAATTATATTTGCTTCAATTCAGATGGTTTATGGTTACTTAATCGAGTATTTGTCAAAGTGGGGGCACAGCATTCGGGTGGATTGTGTGATATTAATGAAATTAGTTGCTATCTCTGCTTCTAAAATAAAATGACCATCTGCAGACAACAGAGCTTACTATCATTGCGTCACCAATTTGGTCAAAGAGGGTAATCTGAGAAAAAAGTTTTAAAAACCACTGATCTAATCTATTCACTAAACCGATAATGGGATTTTATTTCACAGAGTAAATTACTTCCTCCAAAGTCCACAACAAAGGGACAAAACCTGAAAGTTAAAGTTAGGCCATTCAGGTGTGAAATCCTACAAACAGTTCATAACAAAATCCAGAAATCTAGCCAACAAAATGTTATATATGGGGCCTATTGACATTTTTTAGATGGATTTAAAGCTTTTTTTAATGAGGTTAGGTTATATTGAAGAATATTTATAAATATATGGAATTACGATTCTGATTATCCATGATATAATTCAATGCTGGTTTATTTTGAAAGATGAATGGTTAGCTACTAACCCACCGTCTCTCCAATGAAATTAAAAATTGAGAAGAGGAAGAGAACATGCCAAGACAACAAGACGATCAGCTACGTGTACAACAAAAATAATCATATAGATAATAATTGTTATGGGTCAAGCTTCATAAGCAATATCGTTATTGTTCCCTCAGTTTCAGAATTATCACTTACTCAATGCATTTAGTTATCAACCAAGATGTACCCTAAATGAAACTGAAGCACATTTTCTTTATACACATTAAAATTAAAGCTTGGCCATCTAGGTGTGAAATCCTACAAACTTCATAAAAATACGGAAATGGTTGTGTATTTAACAATCCAGCCCATAGTATAATTTGGGACAGTCTTGTTCATTAAAAGTATATTTATATTTGGATTCAAATACACTAATGGTTTATTGCCCTGTATTCCTCTATGCGTTGAACAGTTTAGCAACGGGTGCCATTGAATGGCAAGGCTAAGTTGGAAAGCCACTCACATTGTTCTTAATAAAAAAGTTTTGGGATTAAAAAATCATTAATTTTCATGTTATGTCCAGTTACACAAACCATAATTTTATGCTAATTTAGAAGATAAAAACATGCCAATGACTTAGAAACAAGACATGTTTTTACCCATTTTCAAAGTAAGTCATATATTGGTGCACACAGAGTAAAATAAAGTTACAGCCATGCAAAGGCAAACATGGGAAAGGAAGCAAGACTGTCTGCCAGTTGAAGGGTGACCAATATATAGCTTGATGTATATTTCCTGCATCTCCATATCCAAAATCCGCAATGTAGTCATTGCCCGTTTTATCATTCAATCAATGACTTCCATCCAATCGTAGACTATCTCTTTAGTTCTTCCTCACCTCTTTATTCTGCTTATAACCTGTTATATCTGCAGTGACAAGTTACAGTCCTGACAAGTTATTGACCTATAATGTGTAGGAAGTTTACACCGAAGATAGACACAAAATGCTGGAGTAACTCAGCAGCGCAGGCAGCATCTCTGGAGAGAGAGAATAGGTGACATTTCAGGTCTGAAGAAGGGTCTCGACCCGAAACGTCACCCAGTGATGCTGCCTGAGTTACGCCAACATTTTGTGTCTATTGACCTATAATGTTAACTCTGTTTTAACCTTACAGCATTTCTTGCATTTTGTGTTCTAATTTCAATCTTGTCATCTTTCTGGGTCACTATAGCAATATGTCAAAGGAAATCTTGAACCCTTAGAACATATACGGAGTAGCATTTGGAAAGTGGTGCTCTGTATAAGGAAGAATGAATCGATGCTTGATAAACCTGCAAGATGCAAATAAACCTAACAAAATTATGGTATTTTGTTTGGCCAAAGTTTTTTAAGATAAGATCTTCGCATACCAATTAATTAAGATGGATGTTTGGTCTACATGGCCTGGAAATTCATCAGTGAACATAATGCACTCTAGTCCATCTTCGTGAATGGGGTCGGGGGTTGTGATTTAGAGCAGAAGGGTCAACTGAGGTCATCGGTCATTTTGGGTCGAGAAATGGAAAACGAGATGAGTCACAGGATCAGAGAAATGGCAAGGAAGTAAATTCAAAGGACCAACCTCAGAAAGATTGCCAGTGCTTGGTTGGGTTAGAGTCCGGGAGGACCTTGCAGGAGCATCTAAATTCACTTCACTAACAATTGTCCAAAGGGCATTGCACAATGAATGATCTCATTTAGTGCACGACAGATATGGAAAGTAAATAGAGGTAATCAAAAGAAGGGTTCCGACCTGAAACATCATCTGTCCATTTCCCTCCACAGATGCTGCCTGACCCGCTGACTATCTCCAGTGATTTAAAAAAAAAACATAATTGGATTGAGAGTGATTTGGATTGATTTTCCAGAGTGGCATGACTCGGCCCAGATTTCCTCACAGATATAATTTGTTTCATATGAGTAATCTCGGAAAGAAAAACAGCCATGTGTCTGAATTGCTAGATCAATGTTTCTATATCCCTCGCCATCGAATGTATCTACCTGAGGTGCTGCCTCATGAAGACGGTATCCATCATCAAGGAACCGTTCCATTCGGGTTGTGCCCTCATATCACTGCTACCATCTAGAAGGACATTCAGAAGCCTGAAAATCCACACCACCAGGTTCAGCAATAGCTCTTTCCTGCAACTATCAGGTTCTGGAACCAACCTGCACAATCCTAATCCTAATCCAACCTTGGCAATGGAACACTACGGTCCATCCCTTGGCAATGGAACACTACGGTCCATCCCTTGCACTATCGCAACATGTTTTTTATCCTAATTGTGTTTTGCACGCATGTATTTTCCTTTTGCACAGTTTTCTTTCTTTCACACATTTTATGTGCAATTCATGCATAGTTTGTATGTAATTTGTCTTTATGTCTTTGTCTGAGTCTAGTGGTGCTGCTGAAGGTGAAATTTTAATTCTATCTGAGCCTCACTGTACTTGTGCATTTGACAATAAACTTGACTTGACCACATCCCCCAGATTTGAATATGTTTTGACTGCATGGAAAAAAGATCAATGTGGCATTTAAGGTGGACTGATACTGACCTTTTGGTAAACTTGTTTCAAAATCAGCCCCAGAAATTAAAATATCAATAAAATTGATCCCATCATAATTTTTGAATGACCCATTCTGATTGTTGATCCAAATTTTGACTATTTAAAAGAAAGAAATGGCAAATACCTGCTTTTATATTCGTTTTAGTGTGCTTCATAGTGTCCTCCCTTCTGGCCACAAAAGGACAGTCATTCACCACAAACGTTTAAAATTCCATTAAGCTAACTGCTCATGCCAAACTAAGGACCATGAATAGATTAAACGTGCTTTTCTCAAGTCCTACCAATAGTGCAGTGCTCTCCATTCCACCCAGGGCTGCATTCACACTTGCCATTCTTACAAGTCCCATGCTCATTGCAGCGTGGGTGACAAGCTCGCTGATCACAGGCACTGCTCATCCATCCTTCGTCACAGCGACAGGTGCCTCCAATGCAGATCCCATGGCTGCTACAGTCTACTGCACAAATCTCTGTGGGAGACGCAGGAAAATGCTGGTATCATTACCAAAGATCTAGCAGTTTGGTGACCTGGTCATGCAAGAATAAAGGGATTTTTTCCCCCGAATCCTTGGCAGTTCATTCCTTTCAACAAAAAAGGTTTTGATAAGAAGATTACAATAAAATAGGGATTACAGAGGGCATCTATAAACGGTCCACCTACTTTGCTTATAAGCTCATGCTAACTAATGTTCAACACTGTTCTTTGGTGATAAAAATGGGTGGTTGATACATACAGCAGGAAGTGTATGAAATTTCACATTTAATTAAAAATAAGTCAAACTTGCAACAGATAGGAAGCAAGTTAGTAACTACATAAATGCATGAAAAATAATTGTATTAGACACTGCGGTAATCAACAATTAAAATCTATCAACAGACAAAGTAAATAATTTATATATTGCACCAAATGTTCTTAAAATTTAGCTTTTTAATTAGAGTTTCGGAGATCAAAATGCTGAATATTTCTTCCCTTTAAGAACCAAACTTTTCAACGTTTATACACTTTTGAAATGTAGCACCAGCAAAGGTGGCCTTTCTTACACTTAGTTACATTTGACTTATTTTTAATCAAAATGTAATGGGCTGAAATCACATCATACAATGTTAGACTTTCTATTAAGTATTGAAGCATTGGCCTGTTAAATCAGTTTATTAAGGGTACAAGCAATTTATTGTCTATTTTAACACAGGTGGAGTAAAGGGCCTGTCCCACGGGCGTGCGACTCCATGCGGCAAGCACGACCTAACCGCAAGCGGGGGCCGCGCGGAGGTCGAGTGATCCCCGTACAGGGCCGGTCCCACCAGCATGCGGCTGCATGCGTCTGCATGCGGCAAGCGCTACCAAATCGGAAGCGGGGGCCGCGCCGAGGTCGAGTGCCGTCAAGACGGTGCGTACGGCGGCGAGGCGGTGCGCACGGCCGTCGATGCGGCTGCGTCCGGCGTCAAGGCGGCGCGCACGGCCTCGATGCGGCTGTGGGGCGGCAGGCCGTTGCCGCACGGAATGTTTGAACAGTGTCAGTTTTTCGGAGCCCCGCGCGATGTCGGGACCAGCTCCGCACAACTCCATGCGGCTCCCGCGATCGAAGTGGGACCGGCCCCGCGACCTCCGCGCGGCACCCGCACGGCCCCCGCTTGCGGTTAGGTCGCGCTTGCCGCATGGAGTCGCATGCCCGTGGGACAGGCCCTTTATTCTGCTGATTTGAAGTTATGTGATTCAAATAAGCAAGTGCTTTTTTTGTGGACAAAAAGAGGCCAGTACATATATAACAGTTCACGTTATGATATTGGCTGCTATATATCAATCTAATTTTGTTCTTTTTCGGGGAGCCGGCATCATGAAAAAAAAAATCAGCTTTAATATAACCGCAAACATTTTTACTAAATGATCTTTTAGATTGACATTATGCTAGAAAGGGAGCTTATTGGTAGACAAACACAAAACATAGTTCAACAAATCCGTGTAGGAAAGAACTGGAATAAATCGAAGGTAGACACAAAATGCTGGAGTAACTCAGCGGGTCAGGCAGCATCTCTGGAGTGAAGGAATGGGTGACTTTTCAGGTCGAGTCCCTTCTTCAGACTGGTATTCAACAAATCCTCTCAGCTGTAAGTTGCATCTACAACATGCATATTTAAAACTAAAAATATTGCTCAATGCTCTGTGAAAGTACAATGTGTAACCTGCACCAATTGTGGTATCCATCCAGAACTGAAAGCTTTTCAGATTTAAACAGATCATTCTTAAATGATCAAAATTTAATTACAGATCGTTGTGGTTTTATGCTTCAGTTACATCTGCTCATGTGTTTTTGATTACAAACATTTCCATTATGATTCAGATGAAGGAAGTTTGATTAATTACTTCTACTGCTTGAATGCAATGATTTGAATTATGTATCTGTTGCAATTTGTTATATCAATCTGATCAAGTCTCCACAAATCATTTCGCATCCAAACTTCTGACTGATATGAATTAAGTCAATTAAGAGTCATACAGCATGGAAACAGGCCCTTCGGCCCAACTTCCCCTCGCCTACCAATGTGTCCCTGCTACACTAGTCCCATCTGCCTGCGTTTGGCCCACATCCCTCAAACCTGTCCTATTTATGTACCTGCCCAAATGTTTCTTAAACACTGCAATAGTGCAATTAAATAAAGAAATAAGCACAGTATTAATAAAGCCTTGCCCTTCAGAATTGGCAGGTAATAGTTAAAGAGCCAATAAAAAAGCTTTCAAGAAGAAATGCTGGGAAACAGAATAGTGAAGAAAAACTTGGGAGACACAAATCATAGTGTGAATTTTTCTGGCATCAAATATGTGGATTGTTGCAAAGGTCTTATATCAGCTTTGCCAAGATGGTTTCTTAAGTACTGAAGTACAATCTCAGCAGATATATTCACAGAAGCTGGATGCTTGCACCTCCTTGAGAGAAATCTACTCTGTACGTTTAAAATCTAAAGTGTTAGGTTTAAGTGATGAGTTAATAAATTAGTTGCGAAAATATCCTGACCAGCGATGATGGCCCAGCAAATGGCATGGGTTTTAAAACTATCCCCTGCATTCTTCCAGAGACAAGTAAGAAACACAGCAAGCATATCAGAGTGACCACCTTAAATGGCAAAAATTTGGAACGTAGCTGAACATATCTTACAAAAGTTTTTTAACACTTTTTCACACAAAAAGGTGGTGGGTGAATGGAATGAGCTGCGGAGGAGGTGTCTGAGACTATCGCAACATTTAAAAAACATTTGGACAAGTACATGGATAGGAGAGGTTTAGAGGGTAATGGGCCAAACGCAGGCAGGTGGGACTAATGTAGATAGAACATGCTGGTTGAGCAAGTTGGGCAGAGGGGCCTGTTTAAACACTATGATTCTATCAGTCTATCTCTGTTGAAGCTGTTCTAAATGAACAAAACTTGACCAAACAAAGAAGGATTCCTAACCATCAGGGTTAAATAAATGGCATTAGAAATTGTGATATTAAAAAATTAAAATTTAATATTGTGGATTGAGGCCTGGAGGTTACTTAAACAGTGAAAGGGTAAATTTCACTGGTCATGGCATGATTTTAAAAACAGAAGGGGATTTAATAAGTTTCAATTTACAGGTTCTGCCTTGCTGCATTTGGAGTGACAGCATTCCACACATTCCCCTTCATTCCAAACCATCTTTTCCTGCTCAGTATTTCATAATATTCTGCGTTTTAAATCAAAACATAACTGTGGAAACTTTGCAATAGACGCAGTAACGTCATTCAGTTAATGCAGCTCATTGACAAGGTTAACACATCTCACTAACAGATGGCAAAAAGTTCAAGAGAGGGCAAGTGAAACAAACAATACAATGATAAGTTTTAAAAGGATTAAAGAGAATCTTGGTTTGATAAATATTCAAATGCAAAGCAGGCTTTTACAATGTCGAAATTGTTGGGAATAGTAGCTTTAAAAATGGAGCGTATTTGAGGGAGCGTGTGTGTTGGGATACCTTTGGTGAGATATTGCACTGCCTTAGCAGATAGTGTTCACCTGCACATGGTCATCTTAATCTGATTATCATCAGAAGACTTTGTGTGTAGGCCAAGCACTTGGCTGCAGGGTGGGAAGGAATGATGTTATTCGGATCAACAACTACCACTGTAAACTATCAGCTAACAGCTGTTTGCAAATTGCTAACGCTAATAGCCTTGGAGCAGAAATACTGCATTCCTTTTCAGCTGTGAAATGACAAAGGGTTACAATGGGCTATGCGAAGGCAGAGGGCAAACAGTTTAAAGATTTCAGTTATGGAGAAACATGTGCGGAGTTGTGAGTCAACTTTTTAATTTTCATCCCCAGTGCAATGGAACATTATCCAAATGAAGCAAATGTTAAGCATTTCGGTAGAAAAGCTAATGCATTCAATCTGTGTAATTTGGACCAATTTGCTCATAAAAGCACATTAGATCATGTGGGTAATGACTTCCAGGTGGATTATAGAAATGGCCTGGACACAACTGGATGTGATTTATCTCAGCGTGTGTAATATTTGCCCTGTGCCAAATGTGTATCTAATTCTAAAGAAGGGTCCCCACCCGGAAAGTCATCTGTCCCTTTTCCTTCACAGATGATGTCTGACCTGTTGAGATTCTCTGGCGGTCTCAGACACAACGTGCTGGAGTAACTCAGCGGGTCAGGCAGCATCTCTGGAGAACATGGACAGGTGATGTTTTGGGTCTGGACTCTTCTTCAGACTCCAGCAGTTTGGAGATCAGCCATGATCACATTAAATGGCGGTGGTGGCTCGAAGGGCCGAACGGCCTACTCCTGCACCTATTGTCTTTTAATTCCTCCCCACAGATGCCGGCCAACCTGAGATGCTGAGTCTTTGCAGCAAATTTCTATTTGCATTTGCAACATGAAGCCATTCTGCACTATCTGATTTTATTCCTCAGGTCAATTGAAAATTAACTTGAAAATTGGGCAGATTGGGCTAATTTAAAATAATCTCAATGGTTCCAATTTTTGAAGGCAATTTAAGAAGAAAGAAATCAGGAACATCAGGAAATTGAGAAGAAAATTAGGAAATGGAACAGTGCACTGGTAAGAGCAGCACCGAATTCATAACATTTATTTGTTTTCTGAGAAATTTAAAGTAAGTGAAAGTTTCTTGTAACCATTAAAAGACTGAGATGAATAGGCTTTTAGATAAACTGCAGAGACATTGTTTAAGCCCACCACAGTCCTTGAGATATAGATGGAAGTTTACGATACATTTGGGTCGCTTTAAGAACCAAAGAGTGAAAAAAAACGTAAGAATGTGTAAGAGAAGTAAGCAGAATTTTTGTTTTTTTTAAGTTTTAACCTGATCTCCCGGTGGCTCAGCACTTCAACTCCCCCTCCCATTCCAAATCCGGCCTTTCTGTCCTGGGCCTCCTCCATGGCCAGAGTGAGTCCCACCACAAATTGGAGGAGCAGCACCTCATATTTTGCTTGGGTAGTTTACACCCCAGCGGTATGAACATTGACTTCTCCAATTTCAGGTAGTCCTTGCTTTCTCCCTCCTTCCCCTCCCCTTCCCAGCTCTCTCACAGCCTACTGTCTCCCCCCCCCCATATCAGTGTGAAGAAGGGTCTCGTCCTGAAACGTTGCCTATTCCTTCGCTTCATAAATGCTGCCTCACCCGCTGAGTTTCTCCAGCATTTTTGTCTACCTGTGAGAGTTTTAGATGTGATTATTAATACTTCAAAATTCTGATATGTTATTCTTTTCACATGAAGAAAATCTTGAATACCAGTGCCCCAATATCTGGTGAAATGGTAGGGTCCCGACTCGAACTAACATGTATAACAACATTCAAGATCAAATTTGGACATGTAGCAATATTGAAAAGACATTTGGACAGGTACATGGAAAGGAAAGGTTTAGAGGGATATGGGCCAAACGTGGGCAGGTGGGACTAATATAGGTGGGGTGTTGTCAGCATGGGAACATTGGGCCGAAGGGCCTGTTTCCGTGCTGTATGACTATGCAAAGTCCAGATCTACCCTAATGTTTCCCATCTTAAAATGTGTTTATTAAAAATTTAAAAAACAAATTGTCCATTGTGAAACTTGTTTGTGCTGACAGAGGGTTGCCCAGGTTTATGTAATGAAAATGTTCAATACCCGCTGGACCAAAATGGTTGGCACTGCATAGGTCAGCATGGGTATGTTGGGCCGATGAGCCCATTTCTGTGCTGCATGACTCGATGACTCTAGGTAACGTCATCTATCATGTTCCCCAGAGATGATGCCTGACCTGCTGAGTTACTCCAGCACATTGTGCCTTTTTCTGTCCTCAGTATCTGGTAGCTATCTGACAAACATTGGAAAAGTTATGGGAGACACTTTGCTGGAGCTCGTGGCACTGACTGACTCAATCATAATACAACTGGAGGTCACTGAATGGTTATTACTCTCTTGTTAGAGAGCATTGAATATAGAACAGTACAGCACAAGAATGGGTCCTTCTGAGCCAAACATGTTGGCAAGACCATCTCTTATCTACCTGCACAATTTATTTGTAGAGTCAGAGAGTCATAGAGTCTTACAGCGTGGAAACAGGCCCTCCGGCCAAACTTTCCAACGCCAGCTAACATGTCCCACTTACACTAGTCCCACCTTCCTGCGTTTGGTCCAAATCCCACTAAACCAGTCCTACCAGTTTAAATGTTTGTTAAACGTTGCGATAGTCCCAGCCTCAACTACCTCCTCCGACAGCTTGCTCTATACACCCACCACCCTTTGTGTGAAAAGGTTACCCCTCAGGTTCCTATTAAATCTTTCAACCCTCACCTTAAACCTACTATCTGTCCTCTGGCGTTCAAAAGTATTAGCATCGTTTTAATTCAGCATTATCCAACAAAAAAGATTTTCGCAGTTTTTACAATATCGACGTGGACATGGAAATTAGAAGAAAATTAAAGGATGGAAATCACACATGGCAAAACAATTTTTGTTTTCAAACTCCTGAGATTATTCTGGTCGTGTGCTGGAGAACCAAGTTGGAGTAGTTGGGTACATTACCAATTGAGCAATAGTGGCCCGTCCAGGCAAGGTCGCAACTGCAGCTCCTTGAGTCGGGCAGGAACGTCCCGTGTCCTGAACACTGGTCTTCGCAAGCTACCCTTGGACTCTCGCATTTTGGTCCGCCCCAGCCAGTGGCACAGTGGCATTCCCCGTGGACACAAATCCCTCGACCCGAACAAGATGAGTCCAAGCAGTCCACTGAAAATAATAATAAAACAATGACAGAATTCAGCACCTCAAATCTATTCTACTCAAACTGTTCTTCCCCAAAAAGATTATATCAATTAAATAGTGGATTCGCCACCTTGTCACGCTGCCACTTCAAACCTCCGATGGTCATAAAGACATCAACTACTATCAAAATTCTGTGGGAAAAAAATGTTACTGAAGAGTGACAACTTCAGCTCTTGGGAAAGGCTGAGGTCAAAAGACTGTCTGTCTCCTAGCAACTGTGCTCATTATGGGGCCAAGTCGAACAACATTAAATCTGAAAGCTTATTTGGACCCAAAAACGTGCATTATTTTCCTCGAGGAAACTGCTTCACAGCAAGCAAAGGCTACAGATGATAAATGAATACCACTGCAGGAAAGGCTCTCCATAAAAGCACGATGTTTAAGGCAACAATCAAGGAGTTATGTCGGAGGGCTCTGCTGGAAAGTAGCTCTTGAGTATTTGTAGTTTCTTTTTCTTTTTGATACCCTCCCACAGACATTGCAGAGCAATTCATTTTTGTGAATTTTGTATGTGTCAAAATGACTGATGTTACTATTGGCAATTCTTTATCTTTGTTTGCTGCTTTTTATTGTGGGTATTCACAGGAAGACTTAAAAAAAAAACAGCAGAAAGCCTTGCCAGGGTTTGACAGTCATGATTTTCCAATCTTTTGTCTGCGTTGGATACAAAACATCAAGCCCAGAGGTGAAGACTCAACATTAAAGCCAATCCTTCTGTTTCAGGGCATTTCTCACTAATAAAGGAACACCAGAGATTGCCCGCTACTGATTAGCCATTCTGCTGTGCTGCAGGGTATTTTTTTTCAAATTGTTCTCATTGGTCTCAGAAGTGTTTTGGAGAAAGTAAAATTTGTAACCGTAAATAGTGCAAGTGCACATTTGCTTATTTAAAAATAGTTCTTGAATTTTAAACTTCAGGTCACAAAATTGTTTTGTTTAGAGGTACAGCATGGAAATAGGACCTTCGACCCACCGAGTCCATTCCGACCAACGATCACCCCGCACACTGGTGCTATTCTACACACCAGGCACAATTCACAGAAGCCAATTAACGTACAAACATGCACGTCTTTGTTGCTGTGGGAGGAAACCGGAGCACCAGCGTGGTCACAGGGAGAATGTGCAAATTCCACACAGACAGCACCCGAGGTCAGGTTTGAAGCCAGGTCCCTGGCGCTGAGGCAACAACTCTACCGCTGTGCCAATGTGCCATCCTAACAGAGCCACAAGGGTGGGAGCCACACAAACTGATGGTTGCTACATTCCTGTCTAAAATTGACCAGTGAACCAGGTGCCTATTTCATATGCATCTCACTTCATCTATTTGGATCACTTTAATCTCATCATTGTGGAATCAATATTTGTTGAATTATATTAGGATTGTTGTTTCCACTTGTGTACATATAATACATTTTTGATCCATGAAACTAAATTAAATGCCTGGCACAGAATTTCTTTAAGATCAGCTCATTTATGTATCTCTTCCGTAGAAACAAGGAACTGTGGATTCTGGTTTACCAAGGATAGAGTGGATGTGGAGAGGATGTTTCCATGAGTGGCAGAGTCTAAGACCAGAGGACATAGCCTCAGAATAAAAGGAGACAAAGAGGAATTTCTTTAGTCAAAGGGTGGTGAATCTGTGGAATTTGTTGCACAGAAGGCTGTGGAGGCCAAGCCTATGGATATTTTTAAGGTAGAGATTGATAGATTCTTGACAGGAGGTGAGGTTGCGAGGGAAAGGTAGATCAGCCATGAATGAATGGCGTAGACTTGATGTGTCAAATGGCCTAACTCTGCTCCTGTCACTTATGAAAGACACAAAATACTGGAGTAACGCAGCCCTGGAGAACATGGATAGGTGACGTTTTGGGGAGGAGAAGGGTCCTGACCCGAAACATCACCCATCCATTTTCTCCAATTATACTGCCTGACCTGCTGAGTTACTCCATCATTTTGTGTCTTTCCTGTGTCTGCCTTCTGTATATCTCTCACCCTGTAAACAAAACTAGTATGATAGGAAATCAGAAAATTGCTTTTTAACAGAATTTAACAATGATATTTCTGGGAGACTTTGAAAAGTGTTAAAGGGCTTGACAATGAAAAAAAAAACAACTGGCAAAATGAATTGAAAGGTAAGTGAATGAGTGCACATGAACCTGATGAGGCAGACTTGCACCAAGCTTTATTTTATGGCTGAACAAATAGATATGAGGATTCTTGAGGAGATTGTTCTGTCTGACCTTTCATTAGTGTTATTTGAGTTCAAACATGGGCCAGGGGCAGTGTATACTTTATGACATGACCTCAAAATTTACAAGATAACGGGATTGAATTGAACAGTGTGCACAGAGCAGCATTCCCCAATAAGGACGCTGTGCCTCTGTTGAAGCTTGAGTGCAGGTCTGTTTATCTCACACTGCACCAGAGCTTAACACAAAGACTTTTTCAGAGGGATTTAACCAAATGCATCCGCAGGTTCAGCTGAACTGCGGCTGTTGGCATGTTCTCTCAGTCTTTCTGTTGGAACATCCCTATTTTTCTTTATCAGGTATAAAATTGGTGAAGGAACAGCAGTACATTCCCACTGACAACTCCTTGTACATTTTTTTAGATGCAAGGTAAGATAGGAAAATTGCCAATATTACCCCGATGCACCAAAAGGGAGCAAGGCAGGATAGTGGGAACTATAGGCCAGTTAGTCTGACTTTGGTGGTTGGTAAGATTTTAGTCCATTATAAAGGATGAGATTACAGAGTACTTTGAAGTTCATGATAAAATAGGCCAAAGTCAGCATGGCTTTGTCAAGGGGAGGTCTTGCTTAACAAATTTGCTGGAATTCTTTGAAGAAGTAAATAGCAGGACAGACAATTGATGTTATTTACTTAGATTTGCAGAAAACCTTTGATGAGGTGCCACACGTTAGGATGCTTGGGAAGATGTGAGCCCACGGTATCAAAGGGCAGATACTAGCCTGGATAGCTGGTTGGCTGGATGGCAGAAGACAAAGAGGGGCAATAAAGGGGGCATTTTCTGGTCGGCTGCCAGTGACTAGTGGAGTTCTGCAAGGGTCAGTGCTGGGGCCGCTACTCTTCACGTGGTATATTAATGATTTGGACGAGGGGATTGAAGGCTTTGTGGCAAAGTTTGCAGATGATACGAAAATAGGTGGAGGGACAGGTAGTGTAAAAAAAGCAGGGACTCTTCAGAAGAACTTGGACAGGTTGGGAGAGTGGGCAGAGAAGTGGCAGATGGAATATAGTAGCAAAGTGTGGAGTCAAGCATTTTGGTAGTAGGAATAAAGGCATAGACTATTTTCTAAATGGGGTGAAAATCCAGAAATCAGAGGTGCAAAGGGATTTGGGAGTGCTGGTGCAGAATTCCCAAAAAGTTAATCTGCAAGTCAAATCGGTAGTAATGAAAGCACTCAATGCTAGCATTTATTTCAAGAGGGCTTGTATACAAAAACAAGGATGTAATGCTGAGGCTCTATCAGGCGCTGGTAAGGCTGCATTTGGAATATTGAGAGCAATATCTGAGGAAGGATGTGCTGGCTCTGGAGAGGGTCCAGAGGATGTTTTCAAGAATGATCCCAGGAATGAGTAGGTTAACCTATGATGAGCGTTTGTCGGCACTGGGCTTGTACTCGTTGGGGTTGGAAGAATGAGGGGGCATCTCATTGAAACATACAGAATAGTGAAATGCTTGGATAGAGTGGATGTGGAGAGGATGTTTCCATTAGTGGGAGAGTCTAGAATTAGAGGTCATAGCCTCAGAATTAAAGGACGTTCTTGTAGGAAGGAGATGAGGAGAAATTTCTTTAGTCAGAGGGTAGTGAATCTGTGGAATTCTTTGCCACATAAGGTTATAGAGGCTAAGTCTGGATATTTTTAAGGCAGAGATAGATAGATTCTTGATTAGTACAGGTGGCAGAGGTTATGGGGAGAAGGCAGGAGAATGGGGTTCAGAGGGAGAGATAGATCAGCCGTGATTGAATGGTGGAGTAGACTTGATGGTCCGAATAGCCTAATTCTACTCCTATTCCTTATGACCTTATATATGATTAAAACCAATGAGCAACTAAATTTCAACAAAATGAAGGAAAATACTTTCAAATGTCCCTTATAACTGGTTGCATGCCTTGCAGTGTTCCTTTTAATTTATACTTTTATATTCAACAGCTGTTGGGGTATTTTTTGACATATGTTGCTCATATGCACTTTTATGCGACGGGAAATAGTAGAAATATCTATCTTTTGGCATCTTCTCAATACAATAAAATGACTGGGATGTTTCCTGTACTTTGAGAATCATCGCCAGAAACGTGTGATAGGTAGAACTATGTCCAAGTAGTGATTCGTGGATGCAGAGCAGTCTGAAGAAGGGTCCCGACCCAAAACGTTGCCTATCCATATTCTCCAGAGATGCTGCCTGACCCACTCCAGTACTTTGTGTTCTCCTCAAAATTCCAGCATCTTCATAAGTTCATACGTCATAGGAGCAGAATTAGCCATTCGGCCATTGAGTCTACTCTGCCATTCAATCATGGCTGATTTATCTTCCCTCCCAACTCCATTCTCCCGTCTTTTCCCCGTAACACTTGACAGCCATACTAATGAAGGATCTGTCAATCTCTGCCTTAAAAACAAGGAATGACTTGGCCTCCACAGCTGTCTGTGGCAATGAATTTCACAGATTCACCACCCTCGGACCAAAGAAATTCCTCCTCATCTCCATTCTGAAGATATGTCCTTTTATTCTGAGGCTGTCCATTTCTGGAAATATCCTTTCCGTCCACTCTATCTAGGCTTTTGGTATGTCCTTTTATTCTAGGGCTATGCCCTCTGGTCCTAGACTCTCCCACGAGTGGAAACATCCTCTCCACATCCACTCTATCCAGGCCTTTCACTATTCAGAAATTTTCAATGAGGTTCCCCCTCATCCTTCTAAACACCAGTGAGTACATGCCCAGTGCCGTCAAACACTCATCATACATCTGCTGTTCCTTGTTTCTCCATTTCATAGATGTTATAGATTCCACAATATAAGCCATCCACTGTAATTATTAGACCTGGCGTTGAGAGTGTCTATTGTGTCACTGTGTCCCGTGCTTATATTTTCTGTCCCACTCTATTTCTCATATACCTTGCTCTCTCTGCTCTGGATACACAATCAGGGAAGCAGAGAAGGAGACAGAAGTTTAGTTAAATTGAGTTTGTTATAGGCATGTGTACCGAGGTACAGTGAAAAGCTTTTAGTTGCATGCTATCGTCAATGTGATTACAATCAGGCCATCCACGATGTACAGATAAAGGATAAAGGGGGTAAAAGATAGGAGTCAGTAACTGGATGAGTGGAGAGCATGTGTAAAGGCTGGTGTACACAGCCTGGCCCCGGTCAGGGATCCGTGGCCAGCAGACAGTGGGGAAAATGGTGCTCTTACTGAACTGCATGTGGAGGTTGAGAGAGTCAGTAGGCTGGTGGGACATGGTAGTGGGATTGGATTGAACTGAATGATGCGGACCACAGTGCTGCAGCTAGTAAAGCAGCTTTGATCCTCACCTCCAGTGCTATGTTTTCATATCCTCCTTCTAACTACAAAGGTTTCCCTGGGTGCTCTGGTCACTTCCCACACACACACAGGTGACTTCATTCAGTTCTTTAGACTTTACTTTAGGCTTTAGAGATACAGCATGGAAACAGGCCCTTCGACCACCAAGTTCGCGCCAACCAGCGATACACTAGCACTATCCTACACACCAGGGACAATTTTCAATTTTACCGAAGCCACTTAATCCACAAACCTCTTTGGAGTGTGGGAGGAAACCGGAGCACCTGGAGAAAATCCACATGGTCACAGGGAGAATGTACGTACAGACAGCACCTGTAGTCAGGATCAAACCCGGGTCTCTTGCGCTGTAAGGCAGCAGCTCTACCGCTGCTCCACTGTGCCTCCCATACTTCATGCAATTTATATATTGTGTGATTTATTTAAAAACTAAATTCATTCATGAAATGCAAATAATGCCCAAAGTGCAGAATGATACTTTTGGTCAGGACTTTCTGTGGGCAAGATGTGTATAATGGAGCACTGAGAATATGAACAGTGATGTTAATCCCCAAGCAGTGCTTAATTGGAGGCTCCCTTGTGAAACCGAATAGCAATTCACGCCCTTTGTCGGATAAGCAATCAACACTCAGCATGAACCCTGTAATAGGTCTGGAGCAGGCCATGCCTCGAACCTAAACTATTCGGAACACTCGAAGATGAGTGCATTTTCCAATCTTTCTGACCTGCGTATGAGAGGTCAATATCCCCCTACACTAACTCGCCAATGGTCTGGCCTCTGTATGAGTGGTCACGGTTACAGGTTGTATAAATTAGATGTATTTGTCATATTACTTTAGCTGGCCGGCCTTAATAGTGGGTTTTGGTCTGGATCTTGATATAGGTTTTATTTTAGTACCACAGGAGTACTTGCCCTTTAAACTTTGTCCCTTTATTGAGTTACTAGATTGTTCGTACTAATCTTCATGATTTGTATGTGTGTCAGGGGTTATGGGGAGAAGGCAGGAGAATGGGGTTGTGAGGGAAAGATAGATTGGCCGTGATTGAATGGTGGAGTAGAACGGCCTAATTCTGCTCCAATAACTTATGAGCTTGTGAAAAGGGTCGTGCCCCAATTCATGAACACAGTTTAAGTGATGATTTCAGGAATCATTTGCCCTTGAAACATTGTCCCTTTTATTGTGCTGTTAGTTTGTTCGTACTAAAAGGGTCGTGCCCAAAATCATGAATACAGCTTGAATACAGTTTAAATCGTCACTTAATTCCAGGTTTGTGTGGCTACCACATGGAGCAGTTGAGGGGAATAGCGCAGACAGCACCGTGCGCTGCTGGGTCCTGAGGGACTGAGCAGGGGAAGGGATATCTGAGCAAGGGAAGGGATATCACTCTAGGGGCCACGAGCAGCAAGGGTGGTTTGTGTAAAGCCAAGTGCTTAGACTGGTGAGATTGACACTGCTGAATTATAGACACGGAGAATGTATGATGAGTTTTTGCACAGTTTTTTTATTGGTTTATATTTTTTATTCCCAATAAAATTTATTTTTGAAATAAGAAAAAGAATAGCATGGATATATTTCAAAGGAGGTTGAGCACACATGGAATAAATATATAATAGCATGTGCTGAAGGGGTTTAGATGGAAGGAGGGAGGGTGTGGAGCATAAAAGATGCCAAAAGCCATTGGGGTCAATTGTCTGCTTTTGCGCTATAAATTGGATGTAATTCTACTCAATAACCCCAAGTATTCACTCAACCCTGAATTAGTTGTTCTCCGTTAGCATGCAATTATCTCCAAACTCCTGTGAGTGAGCTCAGATCTGATTATTGTCTGGTAACAGTTCTTTTGAATCAGGAACTTTACTTCTTGTGGCTGGTGTTTTGCCCAGACTGACACAAAGGCCAGATTAAACCCTGGCGTGGCTGGATCCCATAAAATAAGGTGAAAGACTGGCTGGCCTCACATTTTCAGCAGCCTTTGTAGAGTCTGACGAAATGCACAATGCTAAAATTGAGACCAGTTTGTTTTAGGAGCACTGTTGATTCTGCTGATGTCGCCTCCGTCAACAGCGATATGTTAACCTTTTTCTGGGTTTAATGGAGTTCAGTACATCAACACGAAGACACAGCCATGGTTAGAATATCACCAACAAAAAATGAGTTTTAAATGAAAAACGTCTTGAATTCAGCTATCACATAATGACAAAATTTGTCATACATATGAAATTGCAATTTTCTAACTTGAAATTGCCTTGTACTGCGTTCACTTTTTAAAAATCATAGATTCCATTGATTTTGTTTCCCCACCAATTCAATGCACCTGCACAAGTGAAATAAAATTCTGATTCTAAGCAATATTTCCATTTGCACAATTATTCTTGATCACAGAAAGGATGCTTGATGATGACATTCCATGTAATTATGTCCCCTCTTATTTTGAGGTAGCTTGGTGGCTACTGCATACTCCCATTGCAAATTTGTAATTCTGCAGAATTACCTGTCTACCGTCGTAATGTTACAGCTAAATATGTATGGAGAGGGACCATGGTTGGCTGGATGATCCAGATGGAAGCGACTGCCAGAGGCCCTGCAGCAGCCTGAGGCTCGCCTGGATCAGCCGCCACTCCGGAAGACCAAGTGTACGGACTTTGAAACTGGCGCCAAGCGCTGGCGACTCTTGCAGTGGACTATTACTCTGCACTTTATACTAATCGGGGGGTTGTGCTTAAGGGCCTGTCCCACTGTACGAGGTAATTCAAGAGCTCTCCCGAGTTTATTAAAAAATCAAACTCGTGGTAAGTACGTAGAATGTACGTAGTGGGTACGTCGGAGCTCGGGACGTCTTTTAGCGGCTTGTAACGCTAACGGCAGGTACTCGGGAAATGCGGTAAGCTCGTGAAGATTTTACAACATGTCCACGAGAGCCCCGAGTACCTACGAGCGGCTATTACCGTAATTCTCCGAGTTCGAATCAGGGGAAACTCGGGAGAACTCTTGAATTACCTCGTACAGTGGGACAGGCCCTTTAGGCATGGTAATACTTTACTGAACTGTATGCAAATACAACATTTCAATGTATATCTGTACATGTGATAATAAAGAACAATTGAACCACTAATTACTGGAATTGAAACTATCGAAGGGCCTGGTGGCCAACTCTTCTATTTTTTTGCGTTCTTGAAAAGTTGCCATCTCAGAATAATTGGGCCTCAATACAGATGGTGTGGTTCACTCATTCTTCCAGTCAATTTGGTGTTTTTAATGAAAGTCGTGTTGGAAATATTTTTCCAATGCCTTGAGATGATTGCAGGATATATTCATGTCATATAAGTGTATAAGAGGAGCAGGGATCACTGCTGCCCATAGATAGTGAAAATGGTGGCAAGGTCTGAGGGCTTTGTCTGTAGACTTTAGAGATACAGCTTGGAAACAGGCCCTTGCGGCACCGACTAGCGATCGTCCCATACTCTGGCGTTATCCTACACAGTAGGGACAATTTACAGAAGCCAATTAACCTACAAACCTGTACGTCTCTGGAGTGTGGGAGGAAACCGGAGCGCACTGAGAAAACCCACGCGGTCACATGGAGAATGTACAAACTCCGTACAGATGCAATCGTAGTCAGGATCAAACCCGGGACCCTGGCGCTGTAAGGCAGCAACTCTACCACTACGCCACTGTTGCTTCTAAGCACTTCTCCTCAAACAGCCAAAGACTGTACTAATACACTGAAGGCTGTACCACCACAGTGAAGGTAGTGGTACATGTCATCATCAGTGACCATCTTCAATGAATGGTGGAAAGTGGTTCATGGTTTCCAGGGTCTAATTATGAATTGTTTTAGTCAGAGGGCAGGGTGAAGCAATATGATAATCTAGGCAATGTTACCCTCACCCCACTCCCAAATCTAGAAGTATTTCTTCATTGATGCGCTTTATAATTCCAAATCCTTGTTAATGAAAAATATGCACTGGGTCAGCACTTATTCGTTGTTACGAACATTCAAAAATGGATCATGAACAAAGTTGAAATGAAACTTGTTTATAGGCTACAGAATGTACACTGAGCTAGAGTCCATGAGCTTATAATATTCCATATACGCATTCTCAGCAATTTCAGGAATAAATAATCCTTTCTCCACATAATGAAAAGTGACACATCTTTATAATCAAATGTGAAAATGGAATTTTAAAGGTTCTGATGCCAACACAGAATCTCATGAAGGAGAGTGTGTGTTAGAGATTGTTGTGGGTACTTAAGAAAGTATTTATTACATTTAAAATTGGACATTATTTATTTTCCCTGAATCTCAGAAGCATTGAAAATCGTAGTGGGAATGGAAATAGGGATAGCAATTCAGAATTAATACATTATAGGAATCAGAGAGAAACAATTCATTCTGGAGGATTCAGAAAGGAAGAAGTGACCATTGAAAAACTGATGAGCCTCTCTTTATTGCATGGGAGTTAGCATATTTAAGCCTATGCTGGAGTAAAAGCTGTGCTTGGAAATTCCCCGGCTAGAAGTACACAAGAAGAAGGAAATCTACATAACGTTTGAGTTGCTGCAACTACCAGGTCAAAATGAAGGAAGCATGTTTTCTTTTTATAAACAGAAGCTAAAGTAAAGCTACATCATCCCGATCCTGGCCTCTCTCCACTGGCTCACTGTGCGGTTCCGTATACATTTCAAGATCCTCCTCTATGTCTACAAAGCCCTCAATGGGCTTGCCCCCACCTACATTAAAAGTCTTCTCACCCACCACTTCACCTCCAGGTCCCTCAGATCGGCTGACTTGGGGTTGCTGAATATCCCGCGGTCTAGGCATAAGCTCAGGGGCGACCGCGCCTTTGCGGTTGCAGCTCCTAGACTGTGGAACAGCATCCCCCTTCCCATCAGAACCGCGCCCTCCATCGACTCCTTTAAGTCAAGACTAAAAACTTATCTATACTACCAAGCCTTTTTTGACATCCTCTGAGCGAGGGCTATATGTATATATGTATGTAGTTTGTTTGTTTATACTATTCTTATAACAAATGTAAAGCACTTTGGCCAACGAGAGTTGTTTTTTAATTGTGCTATATAAATAAATGTGACTTGACTTGACTTGACAAGCAGACTGTTCAGCCCTCCATAATCTATGTCCACCATCTATATTAATCCCACTTGCCTGCATTAACTCCATATCTCACTCTGCCTCGGTCATTTAAGCACCTGTACAGATCCTTGTAAATGCGGTGACTGCTCTTGCCTCCATCACTTCCTCTGGCAACTCATCTCTGGAACCAGCTCCACTTTGGTGAAAAAATTACCCCTGAAATCCCCTTGGCCTACTCCGGCACCTATTTTTCTATGTTTCTAAGTTTCTATGTTATAACCTCCTGACATATGATGAAAGAATGGGTCGACTGGGCTTGTATTCACTGGAATTTAAGATGAGAGGGGATCTTATAGAAACATATAAAATTCTTAAAGGATTGGACAGGCTGGGTGCAGGAAAAATGTTCCCGATGTTGGGGGAGTCCAGAACCAGGGATCTCAGTTTAAGAATAATGGGTAGGCCATTTCGGACTGAGATGAGGAATTTGTTTTTCACCCAGAGTTGTGAATCTGTATAATTCTCTGCCACGGAAGGCAGTGGAGGCCAATTCAATGGATATTTTCAAGAGGGAGTTAGATTTAGCTCTTAGGGCTACATGAATCACGGGATATGGGGAAAAAGCAGGAACAGGGTACTGATTTTAGATGATCAGCAATGATCATATTGAATGGCGGTGCTGGCTTGAAGGACCGAATGGCCTACTCCTGCACCTATTTTTCTATGTTTCTATGTTATAACCTCCTGACATTCACCTTAATGCTATGCCCTCAAGTTTTAGACAAACCCGCTGTGGGTAAACAGACTCTAGCTGTCTACCCCATCTCTGACTTGCGTCATTTACATACCCGTCAAACCATTTCCCAGCCCCCTGCTCCAGGGAAAACAAACCCAGCTTATCCAATCTCCCCATATAACAAGCCCTCCAGTCTATGCACATCCTTGTGAATCTTTTATGCACCCTGTTCAGATTACTCACATCTTTTCCATTGTGTGGTGACTGGAACTACACACAATACACCAAGTGTGGTTTAATCGATGTTTAGTACAATTTAACATGACATTCCAACCTTTATTTTCAATGTAGAAACAAAGCACTGCAGATGTTGGTTTACAAATAAGGACACAAAGTGCTGGAGTAATTAAGCAGGTTAGGCCACATATCTGGAGAACATGGATAGGTAACATTTCGGGTGGGGAACCTTCTTCAGACTTATATTCAATGTGTTGGCTGATGAAGGCAAGCACGCCATGCACCCTTTCTTCACGGCCTGTCTACCTGTGTTACCACATTCAGGGAACTATGTCCATATAGTTGTCTCTGTTCAACAACAATCTCCAGATCCCTGCCATTCTCTGTATATATCCAGCCCTGGTTTGACTTTCCAAAATGCAAACAAAACTTGCAAAGGGGAAAGCTGAAAGATTTTGGTTGTCCACTGCTTGGAAATAAATAAAATAAAATATTATGCTGATGCCGATGCTTTGAGCTGAACCATTTGAACGTCTGTTTGCAAACAATGACAGTTTTCTGATTGGACTGCTTAAGAAGCAATGTAAAGATTTCCTAGGTGGCAAAGATGTTTCTTTAAAGATACATTTAAAGGGATAAATTATATGGAATGGCATGTGAAAGGGGGGGATTTTGGGGGATTTGTGGTTTTGGTTGACTCATTGGCATTTGAGACTTTGGGCACATTTGACCATGTGTTGCACAAATTTGGATCTAAAACATATCGCCCAGTGCTGCTTTCCAAACCAAGACTCAAGAATTGGTCTGGCAAAGCTAAAGATGAGATGGGTGGAGATGGGATGAGGAGCTTGCATTGAGAGGCATTGTTTGCTTGCAGTGGAGAAGCCATGCACTGGAACAGACCACCACTTTTTTAAAGAAGGAACTGCAGATGCTGGAAAATCAAAGGTAGACAAAAATGCTGGAGAAACTCAGCGGGTGAGACAGCATCTATGGAGCGAAGGAAATAGGCAACGTTTCGGGTCGAAACCTTTCTTCAGACTCTTTTGGGTCAAAACCCTTTTTCTGCAGAAGGGTTTCGACCCAAAACGTTGCCTATTTCTTTCGCTCCATAGATGCTGCCTCACCCGCTGAGTTTCTCCAGCATTTTTGTCCACCACTTTTTTTAGTTTAGTTTAGTTGAGTTTATTTTATTTTCACCTGTACCGAGGTACAGGAAAAAGCTTTTGTTACATGCTAACCTCTCAGTGGAAAGACAATACATGATTACAATAGAGTCATCCACATTGTACATCCACATGATAAAGGGAATAACGTGAATAATGTGTAGTGCAAGATAAAGCCAGCAAAGTCCAATCAAATATAGTCTGAGGGTCTCCAATGCGCTAGATAATCATTCAGGACTGCTCTCCAATTGTAGGTAGGATGTTAGGGGGAAAAAAAGATATAGTGTGGGTTTCCCAAGGCAGTTGCGTTATTTACCTGTTAAATACTCTAGTTTGGCACGGCACTGGGAAGACAATGAAATTCAATGTGCTCCCAGAGATAGAGACCATCAGAACAAGTTGGTATTTGCTAATTAGGGTCATCAGAGTCACTCTAATTACTTACTCCAGGAAATTAATTTGACAACTGATGCAAATGGTCATTATTAATGTTCACTCCAGAAGATTAAAATTGATTTTCAATTGCGTATCACAGTAAGAAAAATGTTGTGTATTTGAAATGCACTAATTCCAGGTCATCTCACAGAACTGTCAATGACAGAGGGCAACTTTCTTTAATTAATCCTCACTTGTAATTCCCAATGAAGCGTGCCTGACATCTACTTTTCACAACAACCACAGTCCAGATTCGATATTGACAGCTTCGACATTAATGCAAGCAGAATGTATTTACTTTATTTAGGAAACAATTTATTTAAAATGCTGTTGATTTTTTTTTCAGATTCTGTCTTTCAAACTATGTTGATTGCTTGCTCTGTTGCCATGGAAACAGTTTTCTCTTTGGCAGTGAGTGCCAGTAGGTGCAAATTGAATCAACAATTGAGGTGATAAAATAAACCCACGTCCCACAGCAATCACCAAGGCTGCGATACTCCTGAGAATTTTTCTTCAAAGAAGGTGATAAAGATATTAAAGGATAGATCCTCCAGTGCACACAGGGCACTTCTACTTTTCATACTGTGGGTAAAATGGATTGTAAAGTATTTTTAGAATGGATGGGAATGTCAAATGGCAACAGCATCAAGGGATTCTAATGTGGAGGGACCGCTGCTCAAAATCTGCTTAATGTTTTGGTAAGAATACAACAGCCTTACTACTGGAAAATAACAAGGTACAATCCATATAATGTAATAAAAATGAACTGCAGATGCTGCTTTATTCCAAAAATAGACACAAAATGCTGGAATAACTCAAGGAGGCTATCCTTATCCTGGAGCTTATTCTTATCTCACACTATTTGTCTTTCATTTCTGGCCAGCCAACTGCCAAACAAAAACTCCTTGCACCTGATCCACCTATCTATTGCCAGGCTTTGTCCTGTCCCCACTTCTATTCCAGCTTTCTACACCCTACCACAATCAGTCTGAAGAAGGTTCCCAACGCTCGAAACGTCACCTATCCATCTTCTCCAGAGTGACCGTCTGACCTTCTGAGTTACTCCAACACTGTGTATCTTTTTTTTGTTGTAAAACCAACATTTGCAATTCTTTGTGTCTTCATCTTAGAGACTAGCTGTGTCAAGTTCTGATTGGTACATCAGTCTTGCATAGATTCTCTGAAAGAAATAGCTTATGCACGGTGTTAATTAATTCTTTGCAACATGAAATCTGCTCGCTTTGACTCAGTTGTGCTCACACAGTTTTGTAAATATTTCAAGGCAGGCTGAATCTTAGGCTGAAGGCATGATGTTAGTTACACAATACCATTCAGTTTTAGTTTTAGTTTCAGAGATATAGCATGGTAATCGGCCCTTCGGCCTACCAAATCCGGGCCAACCAGCGATCATCCGTACACTAGTTGTATCATACACACTGAAGACAATTTACAGAAGCCAATTAACCTACAAACCTATACATCTTTAGAATGTGGGAGGAAACTGGAGCACTTGGTGAAAACCCACTGTCACATGAAGATTGTACAAACACCATACAGACAGCATCCTGTCTGTGGCGCTGTAAGGCGTAAACTCTACTGTTGCGCCACTGTGCTGCCTCACTTTTATAAATTCTAATGACTGAGGCTATGTTAACTTTTGTTTTGGATAACAGGGGTCTGTGAAATTGAAATCTTTGGCAATTTATTTAATTATGAAGGACCAAAGCAAATTTACTCCACGCAAATCAATATAAATTGTTTGCTTATTATTGATTCAATGGAAATTATATTAAACCCATATCCCCAAAAGGAAATATAAACATGACTTTCAATGTTATTAACACTTCGTATTTTACAATATTCAAAACCTGCAGAAATATCTTTTGGTGAGTCAAAATGTATTTTTAATGCTTTATGGTAATCTTTGGTCAAGAAATAGTTAAGAGAGTAGACAAGAGGGAGCAGCTGATTGGGAGTCAGATCCCTGCTGATTGTATTGTAGCAGTTTGTTTTGTATTGTATCCTAGGTAAGGGGAGTATGAGTGCCAGGGCAGTTTGTTGTTCTGGATGTCAGATGTGGGAGATCAAGGAATCTGACAGCCTTACAGACGTCCACATCTGCGCCAGGTGCATCGAGATGGGGCTCTTAAGGGACCGTATTAGGAACCTGGAGCAGCAGCTCGATGACCTCCGTCTGGTCAGGGAGAGTGAGTGTAGATGAGACGGCCTGCAGCTACCTGTCTCCTTCGCGTCCCGCACCATGACCTCCACCGAACAGCACTACGCGCAGATTGAGAAGGAGCTACTGGCCGTGGTGTTTGCCTGCTCCAAATTCCGGGACTACATCGTGGGCAACACTTTCACCGTTGAAACTGACCATCAGCCACTTGTCACCATCCTCAACAAATCGATCCATGTGGCCTCATCACGCCTGCAGCGCATGATGCTGCAGCTCCAGCGCTTCACGTTCACGGTGGTTTATCGTAAGGGCAAGGACATGTTCGTGGCCGACACGTTGTCTCGCGCCCCGCTGACGTCCACCGCTCGCCACCAATACGAAATGTCTGAGTTATTGGTGCTACGATTGAACATCGTCCCCTCGCAGCAGATGAAGTCCCTGGTCGAACACACTACCAATGACCCTGCCCTGCAACAGCTGTCTGCCGTCATCCGGCAGGGCTGGCCTGACCGTCGTTCGGCACTGCCGGCTGGTGCCGTGCCCTACTTCCTGATTCGGGACGAGCTCGTACTGCACGACGGCGTGGTGGTGAAGGGTCACAAAGTGGTCGTGCCCGCGGCGCTGCACGACCAATATTTTCAAGTCGCTCACCACGGTCACCCTGGGGCCGAAGCCACCGTGTCTCTCGCCAGGAGCCAGTTCTATTGGCCGGATATGGCCAAATACATCCGGGAGAGGGTCTCCTCGTGTTCCACCTGCAACAGCCGCGCCCCCCACCAGCAGCGTCAGCCGCTTCTACAGCAGCCCGCGCCCGAACTGCCCTGGATGGCGCTTGCCGCTGACATTTTCGAGTGGCGGGGCAAACATTTCCTGGTTCTCGTTGACTCCTACTCCAGCTGGTTTGTGGTCGACCGGCTGCATTCCGTGACCTCTTCGGCCGTCATCGACAGGTTGTACCCTCATTTTGGCACTTTTGGCCCCCCGGCAAGCCTGCAGTCGGACAATGGCAGCCAGTTCACGAGCTCCGAGTTTAAAGCGTTCGCTTCCAGATGGAACTTCCGCCATTTCACCAGCAGCCCGGAGTACCCGCAAAGCAACGGTTTGGCCGAGCGCGCAGTCCGCAGTGCTAAGCACCTGTTGGAACAGTGTGGCGGCATTAACTCCGACTTCCATCTGGCCCTCCTCAACCTTCGGAACATTTCCCGCGACTCTGCCATGGGTTCACCTGCTCAGCGGCTCATGTCTCGCGCTACCAGACTCCCGCTCCCTGTGGCCCAGCGCTCCCTCATACCCTCCATCCTCCCACCTGCGGCAGTTCAGAAACGCATTGCCTTCAGGCACGACGTCCAAAAGCGTTCCCATGACAGGTCCTGCCACCCGCTGCCGCGCCTCTTCCCCGGTCAAGTTGTCCGTATGCAGACCACTCCCGGTCACTCCAAGCTCGCTACTGTCGTCAGCTCTGCGGGGTCGCCCAGGTCCTATTTCATCGACCACGCTGGGGCCATTTACCGATGGTCCCGCCAGCACCTTCGGCTCGTCAACGAGCCGCGTCCTCCTGCCGCGGACCCCTTTGCTCCCCCACTGCCGGTTTCGCGTCAGGGCGTTGCTCTGCCCGTCCGTCCTGACATGCAACGTTCTGCTCCTCCTCCGCCCCTTCCGTTCCATCCCACTCCGACTAGTCCTCGCTCGCCTGCCCGCGCTCGTCCCGGTCCCGACCCCGCATCCCCTCCGGGTTCGGTGCCGCGGTCTCTTCCGTCTCCTCCCGTTTCTCCCTTTCAAGTTCGTCTTTCCCCGCCGGTGCCTCTTCCTCCTGCAGGAAGGGTGGATGGCGAGACGCGAACCCGGGCGGGACGTCTTGTCAAACCGCCTGACCGCTATGGCGATTTTGTTTAACTATCCTAGCGCATGAGCCGTGGTCGCCATGTCACCATTGTATTTGCCTGTCGTTTCGAAGAGGAAAGATGTAGATGAGATATGCATGTGCCTTTAACATAGTGACCTCATACCTACTAACCACTCCCCATATCACAAGTATATCTACAACCTCCCCACCCACAGATCGCTCTCTAGTTCCTGTGACAGACCACGTACAGCTAGTGCTATGTGTAATGCTCCAGTATGAATAAAGATAGTA
Source organism: Malacoraja senta (assembly GCA_038087875.1). Lineage (NCBI taxonomy): Eukaryota > Metazoa > Chordata > Chondrichthyes > Rajiformes > Rajidae > Malacoraja > Malacoraja senta. The sequence continues at coordinate 3,285,265 of CM075986.1, read as the reverse complement.
AAGTAACGATGCCTCGTTATGAATCCTTTACAGTGAGGAAGTCATTGAGAGGAGTTACAGGGAGGTGGTCACTCCAAGACCACAGGAGGCAGGCAAGTGGGTCACGGTTGGGAGAGGCAAGGGGCACAGGCAGGGACTAGAGAGTACCCCGGTGGCTGTACACCTTGACAATAAGTACTCCAGTTTGAGTACTGTTGGGGGGGACAGCCTACCTGGGGGTAGCGACAGCGGCCGGGCCTCCGGTACAGAGACCGGTCCTGTTGCTCAGAAGTGTAAGGAAAAGAAGAGGAGGGCATTAGTAATAGGGGACTCTATAGTTAGGGGGTCAGACAGGCGATTCTGTGGACGCAGTCGGGAGACCCGGATGGTAGTTTGCCTCCCTGGTGCCAGGGTCTGTGATGTGTCTCAACGTGTCCAAGATATCCTGAAAGGGGAGGGAGAGGAGCCTGAGGTCGTGGTACATATAGGTACCAATGACATAGGTAAAAAAAGAGAAGAGGTCCTGAAAGGAGAATTTAGGGAGTTAGGAGGGGAGTTAAGGAGAAGGACAGCAAAGGTAGCAATCTCGGGATTACTGCCTGTGCCACGCGACAGTGAGAGTAGGAATGGAGCGAGGTGGAGGATAAATGCGTGGCTGAAGGACTGGTGCAGAGGGCAGGGATTCAAATTTCTGGATCATTGGGACCTCTTTTGTGGAAGGTGCGACCTGTACAAAAAGGATGGGTTGCACTTGAACCTGAGGGGGACCAATATCCTGGCGGGGAGATTTGCAAAGGCTACTGGGGAGACTTTAAACTAGAACGTTTGGGGGGAGGGACTCAAATAGAGAAAGCTATTAAACAGTGTGTGAGGCAGGAGGCAGAGAAGGAAAGCACTCACCCAACATGTAGGGGGGGGAAGAAGAAAACAATAATAAACAGAGAATAAGAGGTGGTGGGGTTCTTAAATGGGTGAGCAGAGAAACAGAGGGGTGTAAAATGCGGGCGGAAGCAATAGGTAGCAAGGTGAAAAGTAAAAGTGGCAGGCAGACAAATCCAGGGCAAAAATCAAAAAGGGCCACTTTTCAACATAATTGTAACAGGGGTAAGAGCGTTGTAAAAACAAGCCTGAAGGCTTTGTGTCTCAATGCAAGGAGCATTCGTAATAAGGTGGATGAGTTGAACGTGCAGATAGCTATTAATGATTATGATATAGTTGGGATCACGGAGACATGGCTCCAGGGTGACCAAGGCTGGGAGCTGAACATCCAGGGATATTCAATATTCAGGAGGGATAGAGAGAAAGGAAAAGGAGGTGGGGTAGCGTTGCTGGTTAGAGAGGAGATTAACGCAGTGGAAAGGAAGGACATTAGCTTGGAGGATGTGGAATCGGTATGGGTAGAGCTGCGAAACACTAAGGGGCAGAAAACGCTGGTGGGTGTTGTGTACAGGCCACCTAACAGTAGTAGTGAAGTTGGGGATGGCATCAAACAGGAAATTAGAAATGCGTGCAACAAAGGCAAAACAGTTATAATGGGTGACTTCAATCTACATATAGATTGGGTGAATCAAATTGGCAGGGGTGCTGAGGATGAGGATTTCTTGGAATGCATGCGGGATAGTTATCTAAACCAACATGTAGAGGAACCAACGAGAGAGCAGGCTATTCTAGACTGGGTATTGAGTAATGAGGAAGGGTTAGTTAGCAGTCTTGTTGTGCGTGCCCCCTTGGGCAAGAGTGACCATAATATGGTTGAGTTCTTCATTAGGATGGAGAGTGACATTGTTAATTCAGAAACAATCGTTCTGAACTTAAAGAAAGGTAACTTTGAGGGTATGAGACGTGAATTGGCCAAGATTGACTGGCAATTAGTTCTAAAAGGGTTGACGGTGGATATGCAATGGAAGGCATTTAAAGACTGCATGGATGAACTACAAAAATTGTTCATCCCAGTTTGGCAAAAGAATAAATCAGGGAAGGTAGTGCATCCATGGATAACAAGGGAAATCAGGGATAGTATCAAAGCAAAAGATGATGCATACAAATTAGCCAGAAAAAGCAGCATACCAGAGGACTGGGAGAAATTCAGAGACCAGCAGAGGAGGACAAAGGGCTTAATTAGGAAAGGGAAAATAGATTATGAAAGAAAACTGGCAGGGAACATAAAAACTGACTGCAAAAGTTTTTATAGATATGTGAAGAGAAAGAGATTAGTTAAAACAAATGTAGGTCCCTTGCAGTCAGAAACAGGTGAATTGATCATGGGGAACAAGGATGTGGCGGACCAATTGAATAACTACTTTGGTTCCGTCTTCACTAAGGAAGACATAAATAATCTGCCGGAAATAGCATGGGACCGCAGGTCAAAGGAGATGGAGGAACTGAGTGAAATCCAGGTTAGTCGGGAAGTGGTGTTGGGTAAATTGAATGGATTAAAGACCGATAAATCACCAGGGCCAGATAGGCTGCATCCCAGAGTACTTAAGGAAGTAGCTCCAGAAATAGTGGATGCATTAGTGATAATTTTTCAAAACTCTTTAGATTCTGGAGTAATTCCTGAGGATTGGAGGGTAGCAAACGTAACCCCACTTTTTAAGAAGGGAGGGAGAGAGAAAACGGGGAATTACAGACCAGTTAGTCTAACATCGGTAGTGGGGAAACTGCTAGAGTCAGTTATTAAAGATGGGATAGCAGCACATTTGGAAAGTGGTGAAATCATTGGACAAAGTCAGCATGGATTTACGAAAGGTAAATCATGTCTGACGAATCTTATAGAATTTTTCGAGGATGTAACTAGTAGAGTGGATAGGGGAGAACCAGTGGATGTGTTGTATCTGGACTTTCAGAAGGCTTTCGACAAGGTCCCACATAAGAGATTAATATACAAACTTAAAGCACACGGTATTGGGGGTTCAGTATTGATGTGGATAGAGAACTGGCTGGCAAACAGGAAGCAAAGAGTAGGAGTAAACGAGTCCTTTTCACAATGGCAGGCAGTGACTAGTGGGGTACCGCAAGGCTCAGTGCTGGGACCCCAGCTATTTACAATTTATATTAATGATCTGGATGAGGGAATTGAAGGCAACATCTCCAAGTTTGCGGATGGCACTAAGCTGGGGGGCAGTGTTAGCTGTGAGGAGGATGCTAGGAGACTGCAAGGTGACTTGGATAGGCTGGGTGAGTGGGCCAATGTTTGGCAGATGCAGTATAATGTGGATAAATGTGAAGTTATCCACTTTGGAGGCAAAAACAGGAAAGCAGACTATTATCTAAATGGTGGCCGATTAGGAAAAGGGGAGATGCAGCGAGACCTGGGTGTCATGGTACACCAGTCATTGAAAGTAGGCATGCAGGTGCAGCAGGCAGTGAAGAAAGCGAATGGTATGTTAGCTTTCATAGCAAAAGGTTTTGTGTATAGGAGCAGGGAGGTTCTACTGCAGTTGTACAGGGTCTTGGTGAGACCACACCTGGAGTATTGCGTACAGTTTTGGTCTCCAAATCTGAGGAAGGACATTATAGCCATAGAGGGAGTGCAGAGAAGGTTCACCAGACTGATTCCTGGGATGTCAGGACTTTCATATGAAGAAAGACTGGATAGACTCGGCTTATACTCGCTAGAGTTTAGGAGATTGAGAGGGGATCTTATAGAAACGTACAAAATTCTTATGGGGTTGGACAGGCTAGATGCAGGAAGATTGTTCCCGATGTTGGGGACGTCCAGGACAAGGGGTCACAGCTTAAGGATAAGAGGGAAATCCTTTAAGACCGAGATGAGAAAAAACATTTTCACACAGAGAGTGGTGAATCTCTGGAACTCTCAGCCACAGAGGGTAGTTGAGGCCAGTTTATTGGCTATATTTAAGAGGGAGTTAGATGTGGCCCTTGTGGCTAAAGGGATCAAGGGGTATGGAGAGAAGGCAGGTACGGGATACTGAGTTGGATGATCAGCCATGATCATATTGAATGGCGGTGCAGGCTCGAAGGGCCGAATGGCCTACTCCTGCACCTATTTTCTATGTATCTATGTATCTATGTATCTTAATAAGTAATAAATTATTCTAAAATACAGTAGAATTGCTTTGGGAATAGAACACATTTTTAACTGTTTGTTATTTCCAATAAGTTTCTTTCTGTCATTTATATAGGAAAGCAATTATTAGCGTGGGCATTCTTCAAAGCAATAAAGTATGATCGATATGAACATCTGTTGGCTCTAAGTATCACAGCCAGCTACATAAACAAGTTTTAATCTAATTTATAGCAGTGGAAATTATTGTGAAATCATCAAAGTATTTAGGGAGTTTTGACTTTAGACTTTAGAGATTCAGCTGGAAACAGGCCCTTCGACCCGCCGACCAGCAATCACCCCGTACACGAGCACTATCTTACACACTTGGGACAACTTACCATTTACAGAAGCCAATTAATCTACAAACCTGCACGTCCTTGGAGTGTGGGAGGAAACCGGAGCACCCGGAGAAAACCCATGTAGGTCACAAGGGGAAGGTACAAACTCTGTACAGGCATCACCCATAGTCAGGGTCTCTGGCAGTGTAAAAGGCCTGTCTCACGTGTCTGCGGTCATTGGCGGCGAAACGGGAAGAATCTACCGCTCCTGGGCCGCCATAGACCGCGCACTCGGTAAAACGCACAATTCCGGGGCCGTGCGGCGTTGTTCCCAACACCGCACGGTGCTAAAATAAAACCAACACTGTTGGTTTTATATGTCCCTACCGCACAGCCTCCGCCAGTGAGGCACGAGTGCGGCACGGCCGCCGCCACAGCCGCCGCCAGTGTGGCTCGAGCGCCGTGCGTCAAACTTGCACCGCCACAGCATCCGCCAGTGAGGCACGTGTGCGGCACGGCCGCCGCCACAGCCACCGCTACAGCGCCGCGATCAGGACGGCCGCCGCCACAGCCGCCGCTAGTGAGTCACGTGTGCGGCACGGCCGCCGCCACAGCCACCGCTACAGCGCCGCGATCAGGACGGCCGCCGCCACAGCCCCGCAGATCCAAAATGACGTCATCGCAGTCGGCCCGCCCTTTTTTTAACTTACCGCAAGCACGTGGGACCAGCCGTATTTAAATCACTCGGCCCCCGCGCAGCATCCGTGCGGCGCTCCCGTGGCATAGGCTCGGCGCTCTCGCCATTGCTGTGCGGTCCACTCTACAGGCGAAGCCGCGCTTCACCGCCGATGACCGCAACACCGTAAGACAGACCCTTAAGGCAGCAACTCTACCATCGCGCCACTGTGCCACACATTAAACACAACAAATATATATGAAGTAAGACCAGTTATTTCAGCGCAATGATAGTGAAGACCTGAACCAATCACCGTTGTTGGCAAAGAAACAGGAAGAGATGATTAATTTATGTTACAATTATAAGACATGATTAAGTAACATAAAAGAAACGACAGGATATTCTGAGAATGGGGAATGAGGTAAAGTACAGATGCTGCAACTGAAGATGAGCATAAATGTAGACATCTGCTTGTGACCAATTGTAATTTACTTCAGTTGGTTGTCAGTTGCAGTTTCCTCGATATGCAATGTGTCGATACAAAAAGTCCCAAGATTTATTACTTTCAAACATGTTAAATCTACATAAGGACACATGACAAGGTTACAATGTTGAAAACTTTGCACGCTAAAATTGTACAAGGCAACAAATGACAGACGGGTAATGGTGCAAAAGAGACAATTGCAGGAGTAGCTGATTTCTAAAGGATGCTTTCTACATGGGTAATGTATACGGGCATCATCCAGAAGAATGGAGTACTTTGGAAAGAAAAAGGGCCGAGAAACAAGATTGTATTTCCTTTATGGCCCTTCAGCCCACCAAGTCCACGCTGACCATCGATCACCTGACCATGAAATAATAAACACAAAATGCTGGAGTAACTCAACGTTTAGGCAGCATCTCTGGAGAAAAGGAATAGGTGACGTTTCGGGTCGAGACCTTTCTTAAGATATTTTTGCTTCAGACTTCAGTGTGATGAAGGGTCTAGACCCAAAATGTCACCTATTCATTTTCGATAGAGATGCTGCCTGACCCGCTGAGTTACTCCAGCAATTTGTGTCTATCTTCAGTGTAAATGAGCAACTGCAGTTTCTTCCTACACATGAAAGAAAGATCCGGACAAGAAGCCACTTTCTTAACCATTAATCAACAAACGAGGAGACCAACAAGGAATGAGGAAAAGGTGAAGAATATATGTCGTGGCTTAACAGATTGCAGAATACCAAGTAGTCTCCACTTGCATGGTGTCCTAAACTCTAGCCTTCATCTTGCTTTTTCAAGCACTTTAAAACTAGAGCACAGTGGCTATTAATCTGTTCCTTTCTGGATGTAACCTTTCAGTATTTCTTCTCGCTGCAGTCTGGGAGATGATTAAATGCTTTGCTTCCTGTCCTGTGTAAATTCAGGCATCCTTACACTGGATGATTAATGGTGAAGTTGGCCATTTACCTTGTTTGCAATTCTCTCCTTTATAGCCCGAGTTGCAGATGCATGTCCCCATGATGCAGGTTCCATGGTTGCCACAGGTGGAGTCAAGGCACTGGTTTGTGGGAATGTCGCACTCTGTTCCCTTCCACCCACTGTGGCACAAACAGCGACCTTTCACATACTGTCCATTGCCACTGCATAGCACAGGGCAAGATGCTGGGAAGCAAATCAAAGTTACATCAACACTGGTAAAGTTTAGTTTAATTTAGAGACACATTGCTGAGACATTTTAACCAAAACCAACCAAATAATGAAAGACCTAGACATAGTGGATGTGGAGAGGATGTTTGCAGTCGTGTCATAAAGTCATAGGGTGATACAGCGTGGAAACACGCCCTTCAGCCCAACTTGCCCACACCGACCAAAATGTCCCAGCTACACTAGTCCCACCTGCCTGCGTTTGGTTCATATCCCTCCAAACCTGTCCCATCCATGTACCTGTCTAACTGTTTCTTAAATGTTGGGATAGTCCCTGCCTCAACTACCTTCACCGGCAGCTTTTTCCATACACCCACCATCCTTTGTGTGAAAAAGGGTACCTCTCAGATTCCTATTAAATCTTTTCCCCTTGTTCTTGCGGAGATAGTCTAGAACCAGATGGCACAGCCTCAGAATAAAATGACATGCCTTTAAAATGGAGATGAGGAGGAATTTATTTAGCCAGAGGGTGGTGAATCTGTGGAATTCATTGCCATAGATGGCGGCGGAGGCCAAGTCATTGGGTATTTTTAACACAGAAATTGATAACTTCTTGGTTAGCAGCGGTATCAAAGGTTCTGGGAAGAAGGCATGAAAATGGGGTTCAGAGGGAAAAATAGATTGGCCATGATCGAATGGCGGAGCAGACTCGATGGGCCGAATGGCCTCTGTTCCAATCTCTTTTGGTCTTGATGTGTTTAATAATCTTCAAACAATTCTGGTTTATTACAGGCCCCAATCAGTTTATCACATCTTGTTTGAATTGGAAGGGGTGGAACTAATCGTGGATAAACAAGAGTTTGGTGGAATACTGAGCAAAGATTTTCACAAGGTTGCAAACAAGATGTGGATTGAAGTGATTGCAGATTTCCAAAAAAAATCATACATGAGAGGAACTTCCATCTTCAGTCGCCTTCCTCTCTTCCCACCTCATGCTGATTGGGTGAAACATCATTCTGGCCGAGAGGCAGCCCATCTGATTTCAAGGTCAGTTTATTGTCACATGTACCAATTAAGGTCGGTGACAATTCTTGACGCAGATGAACATACTGATCTCCAAATGCTGGAAGGACTGTACTGCTAATACCAAGGACATAATGACATATTTCACCTGCAGAAATTTAGATATATCATCTTGTTTGTAATAAATTTTAATCATTAGGAAGCACATTGAAGCATATTAAAAAAAAAAAATTACTGGCCAAAAGCAAATAAGCTCAAAGTGAACTATTTAAATTTAGCTTGAGGATAATTGGGAAAGAGCCAAATAATGTTTTAAGTAGGACAATACATGAGCATTGCTTATACAACTTATTTTCTCCATCTGAATACTTCATTGCTTGTTTGTGCCTCCGGCATTCATGATTTATCTCATCCGATGTTAGTTATGGCTTTTGGGCCATTGCTTCATTTTGATTTCAGGAACCTTCCTAATGGGAATTGGTTGCCTTGTAAAGGTAATGGCTAAACCTCTGAAAACGCCATCCTACAAAGCTCACAGGAAAAATAAGCACTTATGCTTCCAAAATACTGATGTTCCATTCCCAATCCCATTCCTGGTATTATTGCAGAACTTTTTGATGTGTTGTAGATTTTTTTTTTTTTTAAATGACATGCATCCACATTTTAAATGGAACAATGTATCATCTTTCACTTTGCAAACATAGAAAATTGTCTTCCTCAGCTGCTCCTCCTAAACATGTAACATAATAGTGGCAGCAAGTTGATGTTCTGAGATTTGGTTCATCTACAGTCAATGGAGCTGAATTTCAGAAGCAGAGGCCAAGGTACAGGCAGTACTATTTTGTGTGTTTAGATACAGATCTGGAAAGTGTGGAAACAAGCCTTATGGCCCACCAAGTCAAGGCTGACCATCAATCACCCATTTACACTGTTGTCTGTTATCCCACTTTCACATCCTACACACTAGGGGCAATTTACAGAAGCCAATTAACCAACAAACCTGCGTGTCTGAGATGTGGGAGGAAACCAGAGCGCCTGGAGAAAACCCATGGGGTCACAAGGGGAAACGTACAAACTCCGCACAGACAACAACCGTAGTCAGGATCGAACAGGATCTCTGGCGTTGTGAGGCAGTAGCTCTACCACTGCGCCATCATGCCACCGGTCACTGAAGAAGAATCTCCTGACCATATATTCAACGTTTAAGAATAACGAAGAAACAAGGTGTACTAACTTTTGTGTTGTTATCTGTTTGAAGTAAAAACGAACCTTAACAATGAGACCAGTGTTGATCACATTGACTGTCAATTCATAAGTCAGGACAAGTATCAGACATTATAGAAAAGGGAGCATTTCATTTGTCTGGGTGTCAGGTCTGAGTAATAACAACATGGTTTATCTGATGTTATATTCAATATTATCAGATACCTTGGAAATTAAACCAACAGTTCTTAAACTCAATTTATAGATTGCTTCTTAACTGACAAGTTTCTATTGTCTTTTTGTACACCTGAAAGGAACTGGAGCATTTTGTCTGGTTTCAAATAATATGCAGATCTACTAGGCATCTATTCCTCGATCTCCCTTCACCCTACGACGTATACTTGCCACCTCATCTGTCTTTGACACAGTCACTCTTTGATTTCGCACAAGGGCCGATAATATTATCTCACAATAATAAACAATTGCAGCTGACAGATCGTCCGAATCGTCACCTGTCCATTCCCTCCACATATGCTGCCTGACCCACTGAGTTCCTCCAGCACTTTGTGCTTTGGCCTTATAGGTGATTCCCATTTGCACTGCACCATGGAAACCAATTTCAAGGCCATCACCTTAAGGGGCTGTCCCACTGTGGCGACCTAATCCGCGAGTTTAGAAGAGTTTGCCCTCGACTCAAACTCACAGCATGGTCGACACGTGGTCCTAGGAGGTCCTATGAAGCCACTGGAACTCTCCTTCATGCTCGAGGGAAGTTCCCGCATACTCGTGGCCTCAGCTAGGTCGCGGAAAATTTTTCAGCATGTTGAAAGATTTTCCGCGAGTAAAATTTGGTCGGCATGGTTCTTTTTAACTCGTAGTGCAGTGGAGTGGGGTCGCTATTTAGTTACGGGCAGTCAAGGGCAGCCATAGGCAATCTCCTTTGCTGACCGGGCATTTTGATTGGCTCACTGGAGTTTACAGGACCAAAGAAAACCGACCGACCGGTAGGTTAAATGCCCGCTAAACTTTATTATAAGTTGTCTGGCTTCTTAAAAGTGTCTCTACTCCATCTCCCCCCTTCTCTCTCCCCCCTCTCCTCCCCCCCCCTCCCCACGCTCTCTAAAGGACTTACCGTTACTGTGCAGCTGTCTTTTACCTTCCTCTTCATCGCGGGTGTGAATTTCAGACAGCGCTCCCCCGCTTTCCCTGGCCCCCACCTTTGCGATGTGTTTGTGTGTGTGTGTGTGTGTAGTCGGTCGATCCAGCTCGCGGTTTCAACGTGGACGGTCGATCCAGCTCACAGTTTTTTCAGGCAAGTGCCCTAGAGCTTGAAGGTCGAAGACACTCTTCTTAACTCGTGGATTAGGTCGCCGCAGTGGGACAGCCCCTTTAGTGTTACCAGTCCAGCACCAGACATTTTGCCCATTGTTAAATGTTACCATTGTTTACATTTACACATATTCAGGGTGGAATCAGTAGATTAGTTATTCTTCCATGATTCGGACAATAATTTCAGACTGATAACTACTGCAATAGAAAGTTGTTACCTCGTGCACAGTCTGGTCCAACGTAACCAAGGAAACAGTGACATGTTCCTGAAATACACTCTCCATTCCCATAACAATTTGCCGGGCATTCATCTGCAGGCTCTGAGAGGAAGTGAAACCATAGGCCGACATTAGATTTTCTGAACATATATCAAGAACTGTAAAGATTAGTAACATGCAATACTGGGATGGAAGTTGCTCTTTTCTAAATAAAAATTCCTTTTTTTCCTACATTTCCTTCTGCCGACACATTTTCCCTCCATCTCAGAACAGGATCATCTTAATCTTCTGTTTCATTCAGAAATACCTTACCCACTGACCAACAACAAGTGCACGGCTCTGTGTGGAAGCATTTCATTTTCTATCCAATACAGGTCCACCCCAATTTTCCGTCACCCTTGGTTTCAGAGCCTTTCTGGATTATCGGTTATCAGAGGATTACTCAGAGGAGTGCAACAGTACTGGGACGGCCGCATAGGCCGCTGAGGGACTGAGATACCAGCACCCAAAGTGGGCCTCAGGTTTTCAGAGCCCCGGCTGGAGGGGGCAAATTCGACCTGCCGATTGGCCGCAGAGGTCGCCCATGGAAACGGATTTGTCGGCATCAGCCAGAATGGAGTTCCAGAGGCCCCGGCCGCAAGGGGAAAATTTTAGGCTGAGAGCAGTGCAGGCTGTGGGTTAAGAAGCGGCACTGGGAGGTGGTTAATTTGGAGTGTAGCTGCAAGTAGCTAAATCTCCAGAATTCAACATAAATTAGGCATTACACAGATAAAGCCATTGACCAAAGTAAAATGTTAAAAGGAAACATAGATTTCTATTTAAACGATTGTTCAGTAAATGATGGGTGAGAGGTGGACTGCAGAGTTGAATGAAGAATATATTTGTATTTTCCCCATGGTTGCTAGTGTGCTTTGTACTGGAGGTTGGGATAATTCGAGACAAATTCCAGTGCATGATCTCAATAGATAACCAAGTACTCGACCGAGAAGATCAATTCAAAGTTTGTTTCTTCAACCACTCACACTGATAAATTCGCAGTGAATCACTGAGGGCCTGAACCTGCATTGGGAAGAATTGCTGTTGTTGCCAAGATAAAGTCACGATAAAGTTGAGAATCAGAGAAAGGTATAAAAAGAGTCAGAAAGAAAGAGCAAGGGACTAATTAAAGATTTTTAAAAATCGGACAATAATGAAGCCCAAACCCATAAAAATATATTTCCTTGCCAGGCAGAATATTAAGTGTCACAATTTGTACTTAAAAAACAAACAGTTTAGAATTTAGTTGGCAAGCACCACACCTTCCATTTGTTACATAAACCTGTCTCCCGGCAAGTTTACTGAGGTAGTAACACACATGAAGGAGCCAGGAAGTGCAGGCAGCTGCTTCTTAATTCTTATGTTTAACTGCACATGTGCTAATGATCAAATTTAAGCTTCAGTAACAATGAATCAGGTTAACCTCATCTTTACTCTTAGGTGAATATCCAAGCTACTAAAGCATCAAAATGTGTTGAGCCTCCAGAAATGTTTAGCTTTTTCAGGTCAGAGCATCCAGGCTTCAATGTGTCCCTATTTGTTTACAGCTTGCATTGACTGCATTCATTCTGGAAACTGTGTGAAATGTTATATGCAGCAGTCCCCACACAGTTAATTTTGGTTTTGTTGGGAGCAGAACAAAGAAACCCATTATTCCAACAGTGAGCTCAGTTTGGAGACAGAAAGTAGGCCAGTTATTTCCGTGTCCCTCTCTCGAAAATTGATTGACGAGTTAGAAGATCATGTTATGATGAATACTGTCGAAACTACAGGTAATCAATTATCTGAAACTAAATATTTCTTATACTCTATCACAGTGTCAATAGTTCCAGAGCGAACTGCTGAGAAACCACCAGCTGCGGGCAGAGTGTTCTTATTGCCTAATGCCGTCGGAAATACCATTCTCCAGGGGGCTAATCTTCAATGAAGTTTGCTGGAAGAGCGATTAAAAAAGCTCTAAACATTGGTCTTGGGATTTGTCTATGAGACAATAACTGAACACGGGGAGTGTAAATCATCTTGCAGTCAGGTAGACCTCAAAGGTAATTTACAGAACAAGGTATTGTACACAACTTCTTGTCTTTTTAGACAGTTCCAACGAAGAGGGAGTTTTTTTGTTTCACAGTAGATGGGGTAACCATGTCTTTTCCCAAATGACATCAATCTCAATTTAATAAAAAGGTCCATAAGCTAGGGAAGAGTTTCATATTAAGGTTCAGAATTTACACAAATGTATGTGATGAATTTGCATATTAGTGAAAAAAAATCGGAATTTTAAAACAAAGCAGGGTCAAAATTGCTTAACTTAATCAAAAGTTGGTGGGCCACCTTCATGAACAATGCAGATGAAGCATTGCAGGCATAAGGAAGGGAAATGCACTTCCAGGATCTTACTTTAATTTTAAATGAACTGAACTAATTTAAAATCAAAATTGCAGGTTTCAAAATATAACCTTTTATATCCTTATTATCAAGCTTCCCCAAGGAATTATTGTCCTTGTTAACCAATTTGTGCACAGGAATTCCCACAAAAAAACGCAATGTCAAAGTAACCAAATGGATTTTAAACCTTATAACCTTATAAACTAAATATTTCGTTTTTAGTTTTAGAGATACAGCATGGAAACATGCCCTTCGGCCCACCGAGTCCGCACCGACCAGCGATCCCCGCACATTAACACAAGCCTGTACACACTAGGGACAATTTACACTTATACCCAGTATACACACCCAAGCCAATTAACCTACAATCCTGTACGTTTTTGGATCAGGAGATGTTGAAATCTCCACTCCCCTTCTTTAAATGATGCTCTGGCATCTTTCACATTCACCTAAAGAGACACACTGGAAAGTTGATTCAGTATCTAGTCTAAAAGCTATTGGATCTCTTAAATATGGGAAAGATATTGGAAGATAGAGCTTCTTGTTTCAATGAATTTAGTGATTAATACCACAGGTTAAAATAGAGAAATTAAAGCAGGCAGAATTTCTATTTTTAGGAATACATTAACCACACACTTTTTGATTAAACTAAAAATAAGAAATCTTTCCATATTCAGCTTGAACCTAAAACCTTGGTAGCATAATGGTCAATGGGGATTAATATAAATATAAACATTAAATGGTTATGTTTTATGAATAAATATAACTGAGCATATATGGGTGAGGTTTTTTGAATTTGTCAGAAGCATGAGACTCTCTTATTTCTGTAATGGCAGAGCTGATCCCAGAGTCTTTTCTTTGAGGAATGGATCATACATTGTGTATAAAAAAAGTAATGACTGTAATTAGTAAATGTACCTGATCATCATTATGCTTCAGTGAGAACTTACCTATGGCAGTGGTTATAAAGGAGACCTGCTCCATCTGTTTCCCATCATTGTAGACGGCTAAATGCCAGATTCCAGAATCCAGATATCTGATGAATCCAGTCTCACGATTTGTCAGAGGGATCAAAGTCCTCTGTTGGTGTTGCTGGAATCCCTCCAGACTTCTCATTTCCTGTGCTAGCAATCGCCTGCCATCCAATAATTCCACAAATCCAAACTAGAAGAAAAGAATGACAAAACATGCTATTCTTAATGCTGCCCAATAACCATAGTAAACATAAATCTCTGGATGTTATCTGCCCTATAAAAATAACTGCACAAAATAGCCTTTCCTCAGGGCTCTCAATGCAGGGGGCGACAATGGCTCACTCTAGATAATGGTTGATCTTCTGACTCAGGTGGCACGGTGGCGCAGCGGTAGAATTGTTGGATTACAACACCACAGACCAGGGTTCAATCCTAACTACAGATGCTGTCTGTACGGTGTTTGTACGTTCTTCCTGTGACCGCATGGGTTTTCTCCCGGTGCTCCGGTTTCCTCCCGCATTCCAACGACGTGTAGGTTTGTAGATTAGTTGGCTTCTGTAAATTGTCCCTAGTGTGTAGGATAAAACTAGTGTACGGGTGATCGCTGGTTGGCGTAGACTCTGTGGACCGAAAGGCCTGTTTCCACGCTGCATCTCAAAAAGCAAACAAAACTAAAACTATTCCCTCGTCTCTGATGCTATTATTACACTCAATCTCTACTATTGCAAAAATAATTTTGTTTTGGTGATCCAGATCAACTTCTTAGCTTAATTAATATTTCTCAGGTGTACTGTCCAGCCATTTTGGGACATTGTAGTACAAAAATCACATAATTCCATTTTGCCTTAAAATGCTAGTAGTCTCACTGCATTTTTGGACAGTTGAGTTGAGCTGATCTGATCTGATTAAAGGCACAATGGTTGTTGGAGTTTCCTGATTTGGGGAAATTGCTGATTCCAGTTTAAATTGTATCCAAATTGTATTCAAGATTATACTTGTTTACAGATCACCAAATCAATCCAATCAGGTGACCAAATTAAAGAGTTAAAAATAAGTTGATTTGTAAAATGTATTTCCAAAAGAGATAACTTGAATGTTGATGACAACAGGTTCAACACTAAACTAGGTTTTTAATTACACTGTATTTACCTTTTTAACTGGCAGCAATACTTAGTTATGTGCTAAAGTATTAAACTTACCAAACGTTGGTCATAAAGTCATAGTCCTACAGCGAGGAACCAGGCACTTTGGCCCAACTTGCCCACACTGACCAACATGTCCCATCTACATTAGTCCCATCTGCCTGTGTTTGGCCCATATCCGTCCTGACATGTCCTATCGATGAACCTGTCTAAATGTTTCTTTTAAACATTGAGATAGTACCTGCATCAACTCCCACCTCTGGCAGTTCGTTCCATACATACATTGTGTGAAAATTTTACCCTCAGGTTCCAATTAAATCTTTCCCTCCTCGCCTAAAATATCCTCTGGTTCTCGATTCCAGGAGACTCTGTGTGTCTATCCCTCTTATGATTCCTCTATTAGATCACCCTTCATCCTCCTGCGCTCCAGGGAACAGAGTCTCAGCCTGCTCAATAGCTGCTCAACATCTCCCCACAGCTCAGGCCCTTGAATCCTGACACCATCTTCTGAAATCTTCTCTGCACCCTTTCCAGCTTGAAGCTTTTCCAGTTGGTGATTCATATTTTTCTGCCTACCACCACTATACTCCTCTGTGGAGTCCTGCAACTGAGCTCCACCCTGCTGAGTTTCCCCAGAATATACCATGGGGAAATCAACTCTTCCATCCGGTGTAAGTTAAGACCTAGTGCAATATCTGCCACTTCATTCATTCCAGAGGAAATAGAAGGCTCAGGGAAGAAAGGCAAAAATTCATTTCCTTTCTTTTAAAGTTTAGAGTCTTGTTCAATGTTTTAAATTATTTTATTAAAGTGTTTAAAATATTTAGTTTCCTGTTTTTTAAAAGTAAATTTTCAGATGTTTCACATTGTATTTCATTCTTAATAGTTTTTGTGTTTCAGGAATGTCAGCAGCATCTTACAACTCTGACAAGATTTGTCAGCTGGCAAACTTGGGAGCAGAGACATAAACTAATAAAGTTTTTCAAGGCAGCCTCAGAGGATAGGTCAATGTAGCTGCATGACCTACAACCATTTTGGGGTCTGCTTTCTGCAGGTTACGTTCCTGGCATCTAAAGTAGTAGCTTTTGTCATGACTGCATGCATCAAATATTGGGCGGCACAGTGGTGCAGCTGGTAGAACTGCTCTCTCATAGTGCCAGAGACCTGGGCTGCATCCTAACCTTGGGTGGTGGAGTTTGCCCTGTGATCGCATGGGTTTATTCTGGGTGATCCGGTTTCCTCGAAATCCCAAAGATGTGCAGGTTAATTATGGGTTAATTGGCCTCTGTAAATTGCCCCTAGTGTATAGGGAGTCGTTACGAAAGTGGGATACCGTAGAACTAGTGTGAACGGGTGATCGATGGTCGACATGGACCCAGTGGGCCGAAGGGCCTGTTTCCACGCTGCATTTCTAAAGTAAATTATGTTCAGTGGGCCCATGCCACTTATTTGGTAATAAATGGTATGTTATCTTTTTCAATTTATTTGGCTCCAATCGTACGACCAGCATTTAATGCCTACTCTGTGTGCTCTTAAACCACCTTCTTGAATGGCTGCAGTCCTTCTATTGAAGGAAGTCCATTCATGTGCATGTTATTTCATAAGTTATAGGAGCAGAATTAGGCCATTCAACCCATCAAGTCTACTCCGCCATTCAATCATGGCTGATCTATCTTTCCCTCTGAACTCCATTCTCCTATCTTCTCCCCTGACACTCTTACTAATCAAGAATCTGTCAATTTCTGCTTTAAAATACCCATCGACTTGGCCTCCACAGCCATCTGTGGCAATGAATTCCATAGATTCACCACCCTTTGACCAAAGAAATTGCTCCTCATCTCCTTTCGAAAGGCTATGGTTTCTGGTCCTAGACTCTCGCACTAGTGGGAATATTCTCTCCACATTCACTTTACCCAGGCCTTTCACTATTTGGTAAGTTTCAATGAGGTCCCCACTCATCCATCCATATTTACCTGTGTGTGGGATGGAGGGAGACCACGACGACCATAAATTCCAATCAGAGCATCCTTTCCCAATGACACATTGAATTTCAAATACATTGGATGATCTATGAACACTTGGGTGCGCCAGAATAGGCCGGGTGGTATCTTTTGAGTAATTCTTCGCCCGATATCAATTTCTCCTGAATCAATGTAGCTGTCTTCTGGGATTAAATTATCTGTTTTTCCTGTGAAAACATTAAGAGAATTGTACTTCCTTGTTAACTGAAGGGAAAATTGCTGCCACAAAACTCGAAGGAAGAAACTGCACAAAAAGAATCAAAATTTAGAGAAGAGGAGAAAGGAGGAGAAAGCAAACTCATAAATATGCAGAGACAAAAAAACAAATGCAGTGTTTATTACCCAGCTATGTGTAATATAATATTTTTTTGCAATCTGACTTACTATTACAATCATTTAAAAAACCTTTATATTTTATTTAAACTTGCAATTTAGATTTT
This sequence comes from Malacoraja senta, assembly GCA_038087875.1. NCBI lineage: Eukaryota > Metazoa > Chordata > Chondrichthyes > Rajiformes > Rajidae > Malacoraja > Malacoraja senta. The sequence continues at coordinate 3,267,869 of CM075986.1, read as the reverse complement.
CTAAAAGCTGAGCCAAATTGTCACAAAGAGCTGATCCAGTTAATAGTGACATTCTACTGATGTTGCTTACAAATGAATTTAATTAAATTTTGTTTCTCTAAAATTAAGCCAGACTAAGACATGAATAATCCTATGGCTTGCTATCTTTAGGTTATTTATTTTGATTCATATTACCATGCACTTAGAATGACATTTAACTGCTACGAATGCCTTTTTAATATAGAATTCTCAAAGGCTAACTATCTGCCGTTCAGGTCAAGAGCATTAGCAAAAAAAAACAATTTTATTTCTTCATCCTAATGTGTGACTCAGAATAAAGGCATGTCTGTAATTACATTTTTTATTAATATTCAACAGACTGTTTCTCTGCAATTTTGTGCTATCAGTTATGATTTGCAAAATAGCTAACTTTTGTTATTGGTATTTTATTAATAACTGAAAATAATATCAGGTAAGGTTCCCTTTTAATACATTTCTGCCTTCTATTGAAGCTTTTGACATATGTTGTATTCATGACCTGGTTTTTGGGTTGATATAAAGAAGACTCCATTGATAGTTGTTCAAATAAATGGTTGTCAAGAAAAAGACTTTGGTTCAAATGATGCATCAAAAGTCAATGTTTTACTTCAAACTGAACTGCCAAAGTTTGCTCATGATAATTCAAACTTTGAATGGTTTCAAATTTGTTGAACTATTCCAAAACTTGGAATAGTACAATATAAATTATACTGAAGGGTCTCGACCCGAAACGTCACTCATTCCTTCTCCCCAGAGATGCTGTCTGTCCCGCTGAGTTACTCCAGCTTTTTGTGTCTATCTTCGGTTTAAACCAGCATCTGCAGTTATTCTTACACTTCTAATATAAGTTATACAGCAGTATGTGATCTAATGCAAAGAAAATTAATTATTTAAAAAGTTGACTTGAGAAGATTTTGTATTAAAACTCATTCATGTAAAGTATATTTTTTGCACTGAAGGATTGAGTTGAGGTGTATATTTGAGCACTAATGCAATCCACACATGTGAGTGTGTGCGGTGGGCTATTGAATTGTGTGCTTGGCATGACAACACACAGAGACTACAGGGTTGCTTGGCAACTCTCATGTCAATTAGCATTTAACTCATGAGCAAACCACAAAGTGCTGGAGTAACTCAGCAGGTCAGGCTGCATCTGTGGAGGAAAATGGACAGACGTTGGTTTGGGTTGGAACCTTCTTTGGACTGAAACATCACTTATCCATTCCCGCCACAGATGCTGCCTGACCCGCTGAGTTATTCCAGCATTTTGTGTTTTGCATAGGATTCCAGATTCTGCAGTTCCTTGTGTCAGCATTCAAGTCTTGTTTGAAATCATGACTACAACATTGGACTGAGTGAACATGACTAGTGAACAGCATTGGTTTTGTTCAGGAAAGCAAGCCTTGAAATATAATAAGAACTTAAGTGTTACTTGAAAGAACATCTCCTATTTCAGCAGGTGTCCGTTATGGAATAAAATGACGGATACTTCTATGGTAAACACATGGCCCAGATTTGTCTGTGTTTTGCAGGTGAAACCATCTCCATTCTCTATGCATGGGAAGCTGAACCATGTTAATTTTTGGTAAGCATTGAGTGCTCACTCCAGTGTACACTCTTTAAGTAATGCGGCACTGTGGTGCAGCGGTAGAGTTGCTGCCTTGCAGTGCCAGAGACCTGGGTTCGATCCTGACTACGAGTGCAGTCTGTATGGAGTTTGTAGGTTCTACCCGTGACCTGCGTGGGTTTTCTCAGGGTGCTCCAGTTTCCTCCCACACTCGAAAGATGCACAGGTTTGTTTATCTAATTGGCTTGGTAAAATTGTAAATAGTCCCTGGTGCGTGTTGGATAGTGTTAGTGTGTGGGGATCGCTGGTCGGCACGGCCTCGGCGGGCCGAACGGCCTGTTTCCGTGCCGTAACTGTAGAACTAAAACATTGAATCCATCCAACAATTTGGAGCATCACATACTGTCACCTTAAGAGCTCATATCATGGTGGCAGATCAAGCAGGTAAGGTGTGTTCTTTGAACAAATCCTGAAACTACTTGTGGCATTCTCTAATGAAGCCAGGGAGATTGCACTACATGCTCACACCAATCCTTGCTCATCAAGCATGTGTGAAAAATCACTCCCCCTTGGACATGGATCAAACTGGCCAGAGTCTGCCAGGCATCTCAGTGCATTTTTCTGTGCATTAAACCTTTACCATCCAAAGGCATAAGGCCAGAAACTACCAATTAGCGCCAAGATTTTATTTGATACAGAAATGAAATGAGGACTGCTGCCCTTAACTCCTGCCCTACCTCCAGATTCAGGAACAGTTTCTTCACAGCTGTTATCAGGCAACTGAATGGTCCTCTCATCAGCTAGAGTGTGGTCCTGATTTCTCATCTACCTCATTGAAGACCTTTGAACTATCTTTAATTGGACTTTATTGAACATCAATGTTATATCTTTGCACTAAATATTGCACCCTCTATCTGTGCACGGTGGGCAGCTTGATAGTATTCACGTATAGTCTTTACATTGACTGGATAGCATGTAAACAAAAGTTTTTCACTGTATCTCGGTACACGTGACAATATTAAACTAAACTAAACATATTTGCACACCACTGTCAGTTAGACTACACTGTATGTATGGCACCATGGGGCACAGACAACAGGACTTGTGTGCAATGAATGCTTGGGGTACCACTCAGTTACTGTTCATCTGTGCAGGCCTGCTAATGGCACATCTTGGAGGGACCTGGGTATGCCGAGCTGTAGTCATGAGGTCTGGCGCATGAATTCTCCTGCAGAGTAGGAGCTCTTTAACTTTGCTACTTACTCCATTCTCTCCCTGCTGGAAACCTTCCTCACGCCTGGCAAACATGGACAGCGCCTCCCGCTCCAGCTAAATGTAATTTCAACCCCCTCCACTGATGCCGGCCCCCTCCTCATGGCCTGATGTGACTTGCTGACATCTCTGTCCTCTGACATTTATTGTCACTCTACTCCCGACTTCTCTCCTCCACACTCACCACCCCATGCCCCACAATTCCTAATCTACCCGAGGTGAAACTGAAGATAAAAAAGTTTGGTTCATTGTCATATCAACCAGGGTGCAATGAAATTCATTGTTCACATGAAGGTCACAGATTAGACAGTATATATATGCAGTAATAATGAATTCAGCATAATAAAATACAACGATTGTAGTGCAAATTCAAATAGTGCAAAAGTATATTAAAGTACAATAACACAATGACCGAATAGAGTTAAGGAGCAGAATTAGGCCATTCGGCCCATCAAGTCTACTCTGCCATTCAATCATGGCTGATCTACCTTTCCCTTTCAACCCCATCTCCTGCCTTCGCCCCAATAACCCCTGACACCCTTACTAATCAAGAATCTGTCAATCTCCGTCTTAAAAATATCCATTAACTTGGCCTTCACATCTGTGGCAATAAATTCCACAAATTCACCACCCTCTGACTAAAGAAGTTCCTTCTCATCTCTTTTCTCAAGGTATGTCCTTTTATTCTGAGGCTATGGCCTGTAGTCCTAGACTTTCCCACTAGTGGAAACATCTTCTCCACTAGAAAGGTCCAGACCTTTCACTAGTCAGTATGTGGCAGCACCTCTATGAATCGGATATAAAAGAGGTGATTGTTTCAGGAGTCAGATAGCTGTGGGGAAGAGGTTGTTCTTAAGTCTAGATGTCTGGGCTTTCAAGCTCCTGTATCTTCTCCCAGAAGAGAGAGGGGAATGGCCAAGGGGGCAGGCATCCTTATTCACACGGGGCTGTGTTCACCACTCTCTGCAGATTGAGCTGGTCAAGGGAAGAGCAGTTGTAATTCCAGGCCGAGATGCATCCTGTCAGAATACCTTGTGCAGCTCATCTGTAGAAGTTCGAGAGAATTCTCGTGGACATGTAGAATCTTCTCAGATGCATAAGAAATTAAATATGCTGATTTTTTTTCCTTAGATCCATAACAAATTCTGTCACCTTACTGAAGGGCTCTGTTTTTCTCCCACACCCGGGCACAAGGTTCTTGATCTCCTTCATTTCATCATTGTGTTAGATCCGACAGACAACTGTGGCATTAGTGATTCAATGGTTCTAGATTCTCATGTGTACCAAGGTACAATGAAATTCCTTTATTGCATGCAGTTTGGTAAGATTATTGTCATAATCCCTGATTAAGTACAGAATGCATAGATACAGCACAGAGTCCATATGCAAGAGTCGTCAAGTTTTGGCGCCATCTTCAAAGTCCCAGCTGCAGCCGGCCGTAAAGGCCCGTTGCAGCCATCAACTCCATCTGCGTGAACCATGGTCCATCTCCTCTCCTGACCACTTTCAGCCTTCGTACCCCGGGGGGGGGCCTCGGCAGCCGACTTTGAGGGCATGGAAGGTAAGATCGGCAGTTCTTCTTACCTTTGTTCAGAGTCTGATGCCGTCGCTGACACTCCATTTCCCGGCCTTCGGGGGCGAGCAGGAGACGAGCTTCGGACGAGGCTCCCACTCCAGGCGGGTTCCCGAATTGCAGTGGGAAAACTAGGCCTGCCGCCGGGGAATGGCCCCGGCCCACGGCCCTTCGGGAACCTCTTCCGTAAACTCAAAAACTGAGTTGCCATTGTACTTGGCCACACAGTTCTTGGGATACAGGGAGAAGAGCATGTGACTGAGCATATAACTGAGGGTCATCTGTGTTGAGGGTCCGGGTGGTGGAAATTTCATGACCGACTGAGGTCTGCTGGCCAGTAAATCCCAAAACCAGTTGCAGATGGAAGTCCCAAGGCCAAGGTTCAGAAGTTTAGAGATGAGCTTATTCAGTATTATGGTGTTGAAGGCTCTGTAGTTAATCAATAGGATCCAGACACGAGTGATCCAGGGCCAGAACCTTGCAGTGGGGACTTACCACAAAATGTTCATTGGCCTTTGCACATTTCCAGTTTAATGGCATCTTGATGCATGTAATAAACCTTAACTTCAGTTTGATTTCATGTATATACAAACTAGATTTCCAAAAGTATTATTTAATCAACCGTTTAACGGCCCCTTAGCAAAAGCGTCCACATCTCGGGGCTGGAAACTGGAAGTATCCTGAGCTAATTCTGCTACCACCATCATCTATTGTGACTAGTGATGGCTTCCATTGATTGTCGCCGGAAGCTTGCTTCCTTTTCAGGACGGGCGATGACAGCGAGTGCAACATTTGTAACAAGATGGACACGAAGAGAAGAAGAACTGTTTAAGACTTCACATTTCTGTGATACTTTCTCATCAAATTACAATTACATTTTTGCAATATTGCATCCATCGAATGCTAAATCGAAATATTCCCTCAAAATCCCTCCCTGGCTTTGCCTCATGATTGATGGATTCTCAAATACTTCCTTCACTTCTTTGATGTTGGGTTCATCTCCATTTTTGCCTGAAACTCTCTCGGCAATTCTGGAAGCCCTCCACAGTCTCTCCACCCATCTCCCTACTTCCACAAATCCCCTCGTAGTTCTGTTCCTGCTGTATCCCTTCATGATTATCCCTGCAGTCTTCTTAAGATTTGTGCCATGAGAGTACTGAGACTTCTACCCACTCAGAATTTGCGCTGGTAATTTAAATTGTGCTTAATGCACTCTGACCTGCTGTACACGTCAAACTGAAGATGATTATAAAATCAATAGAATGTGTAGTTGTGCTTCAAAGTACTTGCTATGCGGTTTGCATTTAAACCTCCATTAGGGTGCACTACAATGCATCCTGCAGCCTGTGTTTTTCAATCTGCTGGGTATTTTAAGGCAGAGATTCTAGATTGGTAAGGGTGTCAAGGGTAATGGGGAGAAGGCAAGAGAATGGGGGTTGAGAGCGAAAGATAGATCAGCCATGATTGAATGGCGGAGTAGACTCAATTGGCTGAAGGGCCTACTTCCACTCCTATGAATCTCTTAGCATGTTCTTTAAGCATGTTTATAGTCATATCTAAGATATCTTACTGATACAGGGCTTGCCTGGGTAACTGAAGATCTGACAAGGAAATCCGGCTTTACGCAAATTCTCCCATAGAACTCTATACGGTGCATGTCACATTGAAAACACGCGTGTTAATTGAACTTGATGGAGGTTTGTTGGAGAGTCTTTCAAATTTAAAATACTGCGGAATAATTTGTGCAGGTAACGTCCAAGAGTTTAAACCATGGCTTGCTTAAAATTAAATATTGGAATAAAAGGAATATTGGAATAAAATAATTATTGAATTTCCGTTGCCTCTGCTGTTGCTCCGGCTTTTTCATGGCCCTATCTCCTGCAACTGGCTACAAATGGGTGAACTTCTGTTGTAATTTCTACCACCCATTCATTTTCTCTTAATGAGAAATTGTTATTTTCTGAGTGAACAATAAATCAGTTTACGGACAGTTCTCAAGGACAGAACCCTTACACGTATACAGTGACAGTGCTATACCCCAATGTCACATAGAGACAGAGCCATATGCTCCAGTATTGTAACCTAGTGTAATATATCAACAGAGCTGTACTCTCCAGTACTGTTTCTCTGTGTCCTGCAGATGCTTTGGGCCTTTGCATCTGAATCATTCAGAAGTATTTTGAAATTATATTATCACTGCTCCCGAGTTCCATTGAACCAAACGTTTGAAGTAGAGGTCTGCTGAACGTTGCTTTATCAGATGAAGTGCCCACTGTTTCTTCCTGCTGCTCGCACAGCCTTGGTCAAAATTTCAATTGGCACTTTGAGTTTAGTTTATAGTCACGTGTACCGAGGTACAGTAAAAAGTTCTCCTGTGAATCCTCATTTTTATTCTGCCTTTAAGAGGAAGACTTGCTGGCTGCCTGTACACTGAAGTCTCTGGCTCATTTTCTACATCAACTTTAATATCAATGACTGTGGGGAAGAACTTGGCTTCACTGTTTCACTACATTCAGCATTATGAATGGAGTGTGACGGCTTCTGGATACTTGTCTGAAGCCAAGCTGTGTTGAGAGCAAGGAACATAATAAGGTTACTTTCATTCACTATTTTTTTTTTCAGAATCTGAAACTTTAGTTCTTTCCTCTCCCAAACTTTCCTTTCTCTTTAGTTCTTAACATGTAATGCCTCAGCTTGGTATTACCCTTTCATCGGCTTCATCAAATGACCTCCCTCCTCTTTAATAGTTTTTGAAACATTGTGGGAGCATAGATAAATAGAAAATAGGTGTAGGAGTAGGCCACTTGGCCTTTGAGCCAGCAGCGCCATTCAATGGCTATTCCATGGCTGATCATCCACAATCAGTACATTGCACACTGAGATATCACCAAGTCACTGAAAAACTGGGAGAAATTTAACGTGGCATTCGTGAGTTCAGAGGAAGGAATTTTGTACATAATGACAACATGGATTCATGGTTTGAGCTAATCCTAATCCTTGAAACTCAAACTCAAATCTGATCAAGAATAACATATATATATGTGTGGAAATTCCTTAATTACTTGCACTAACATGCTGTATGGTAACATAGCACCACGGGTGATAGATGGTGGGCGTGGACTCAGTGGGCCAAGGGGACTGTTTCCATGCTGTATCTCTAATCTAGACCAAACTATAAAGCAACAGCGTGTTGTTCTCTGCAACCTGAATTCAATTTTATTAAGAAACTTCAGAGTACAATGTGCTGATGAGGCAATATGTGGTCAATTATGGATGGATTTCAGAGACAATAATAGCTGCTATTGTGTGACAGATCGGAATAGAATCAATGTGCCATTCCAGCCGGTCAATCATCCCATAACTGAGTGACCATATCATTTGCCCTGCCAGAAGCGTGTTAGAGCACAGAAAAACAGAAGCAATACATGCCCAAGAATTAAGTTGTATCACAGCTAATCAGAGCTCTTGAAGTTTATGCTGCATCTGTCCATTTGATAGGAAATGGAATCCCGTGGACCATTTGAGATACCAATCTTGAAATTCTATCATATAACACTCATTTCTATGTGTCAGGATGTCATTGAAAACCTGATCACGCTCAGTCCACCTCTGATGTTTGTGCCGAGTCCACAGTGCACATACTCTACATCTTGAGAGTGGTGGTGACGGTACTGACTGCACAAAGCTCATTTTGGTGTCTCTGCAACAAAACCCTTCTGCGCATGTCCCAGAATGGCATTGGGACCTTAAAGTAGGAGACCTGCCTAGACATTGAAACCTAATCAGGGGTAGCACGATGGTTTAGCGTTAGAGTTGCTGCCTTATAGCGCCGGAGACCCGGGTTCGATTCCGACTACGGGTGCTGCCTGAATGGAGTTTGTACGTTCTCCCCGTGACCTGCCTGGGTTTTCTCCAAGATCTTCAGTTTCCTCCCACACTCCAAAGAGGTACAGGTATGTAGGTAAATTGGCTTGGTAAATGTAAAAATTGTCCCTAATGTGTGTAGGAAAGTGTTTATGTGCGGGGATCGCTGGTCGGCGCGGACCCGGTGGGCCTGTTTCCCCGCTGTATCTCTAAACTAAACTAAACCTCACTTGGTCTGCTGCAGTGGGGTCCAATGGGAGTAATTTCTTAATAGTAGCTTTCTCCCCTTCTCAGCGTTTCTAAGTGCCTCTGACAAGCTTTGAGAGGAGGAAAATATATCACCCACAGTTTTTCCTTCTGTTAAAGGAGATCTGGTCACTCTGGATGCCTCTACATATACCGTGAGGTTGACGTGTCACCTGGATGCTAGTGCTCATCTTTCTGGTGCTGAAGACCAGTGAAAGTGACCTTCTACGCTCAGTCCAGGTGAGCGTGGGCATGGGGGAGCCATAGGCTACAACCTCTGATGGTGGTCTAGCCTCTGGAAGATCCAGCCCAAGATCGTGTAAAACCATCACCACCGCCCTAGTTTACTGCTGGCATTATGCTTCTTTGTAGAGAAGATACAATTTCTAACAAACAAACGACTCAATCTCTTAAATGATTTAAAAAACTTGAGCAACTACTTGCACAAGTTCGGGATATCTTCAGGTAGTTTACAAATAACTGAGTGCTTTCGAACTGCAGTGCTCATCCTTTAGATATATGTATTGCTATGTATTTCCAATTCATGCAAACTGTTTGGGTTATGAACAGTTCTCAGGAATGGAACTGTGCTGTAACTGGGGAACACCCAGTAAACCCTCTTTACAATGAACCATACGGGCGAATGGTGTCCGTTATTGCCGATTGTTCACTATAACCAAGTAGAGGATTATCATTGTATAAGTAGCAGAAACAAAGAACTTCAGCTGCTGGTTAATGCACAAATGGACACAAAGTTCTAGAGTAACTCAACAGGTCAGGCTGCATCTCTGGAAATCATGGGTAGGTGTACTATTAGGTCGAGACCCTTCTTCAGACTCTCGGTTCAGGAACTGGACCTGGAATCTAGGTGAGTTGAGGCAGAGGATCGGTGGAGTCATTGGTCGCGCCCCACGTGCGGCCGGAGTGCATGTAAGGGTCGGCAGGGGCAGCAGGTGTGGCCTGGAAGTGGCCAAGGAAGCTATGTGGGCCGGCAGTAAGTCCGGCCTGGAAACGGTCGGGGAGACGAAGCGGGCCGGGGGTGGCGTCGGCAGCCCAGCTTGGGGGCGAAGGTCAGTAGGTCTGCCCGCCACTATCGAAATCTGTTATAAAGTGGTCCATAATAATGAGGGTTTTCACACAGGGGAGGACATATAGACACACTGCTCCTCCCCATGTTGCAGCCGAGTTCTGATTCTGATAACTATTCATAACCCAGTTTGCGAGTCGAAAATACAAAAGATGCTGCAGACCAGCAGCGGCTGGCAAATTCACCCCCCCATCTCCCAAACGCCTGCTCTTATGTACAGTTGTACATCATTTGGGCATTTGTAAGCTCGGGAAGACCTGCATTCAATCCTTGACACATTGTCATTTTCAAACAATCCATGCCTCCTGACAAAGAATTACATTAAAATATTTTGAATTGCAAACCAAAAAATATTTGTTATACAGTCCTTTGGATTCAAGAAATGTAATCTTGGATTATAATAACATTGGAATGCAAGAATGTTTTGAAAGGTATCTAACTCAAGGTCAACTATCGACCAAATTTTAAATCTCAGTGTTGCTGAACAGCTTTCACATCTGAATAAATATTGGAATATGGTATTAATGTAAAAGTTAGATCAGCCTGCCTGACTGGTCGTGTGCAATATGTCCCCAAAGCAGCTCTCTAGATGAGGATTTCATGGTCATAAAATAACTGTGCTCGGCTGAAATATCTATTTTTGCAAAATATATCAATGTGACAGAAGTTCACAAGAAGGATGTTGAGAATCTGTAAACCCTTTTCAAAGTATGCTTTGCAACAATAGTAAGGCAGAAAGATCTTAAAAGGAAACATTGCATGTAAAGTTTTCCAATACAACCAACAAATAAAGCCTTGAATGTTAAACATAAAGGACAGTGAAGATTCAAAGAGCAGGTTCATAGTATTGATTATGCTTAGAGTAGACCATACCTTCACTGGTTCCTTTGCCTTTCCTTTCAGGCAAGTCTAAACCTGTGCCACCAGAGGGAGACAATGTGACGTCCGTTGGCACAGGCCAACTGCTGGCTTTGTTCTCACCGATCTGGTACATCTGCCCATCCATCGGCTGCAGGTGCCAGTTTAGGCCAAACAGGTGCATGGCTGTGATAGCAATGAGAAAAGTCATCTTTTTCTGGCTGGATCACTGCAGGAGTCCTGGACAAAATAGGCACTGATGTACAGTACACTGAGGGAGCTTGGTATGGGGCATTACTAATTTTAAGGACTGCACTATCTGCAACTCTTTGTAATCTAGTCTGCTCCAAAAAAATGTACGAAACTTGAGAAGTGTCACATGTGGTTTAAAACAGCACAGAGTTTACTATCAAAATCAGTCTTACAAACGGCTCTTCACAAAGGTTACAATCCCTGCACCATGTTACTTTGTACTTATAACACTATGATATGAATAGAATCTTCTTGTTTAGTAGTAATGAGGTTTTCCATTGTCTCTTACATAACCTGACACTACTCTAATGCAAAGCACAGCACAGTTGTTGCTTTGCACACACAAACTGTGCAGTTGTACAGTTGGTGCACTTTTGACCAAAAACTAATTCCCTTTTTGCTGAAGGACAGCTTCATTGATGTATTACAAGGAACCCCAAATTAATGGTTATTTATGGATAGCAATCTTGATTAGGAAGGAGAGTAAATGGGATCAATAAGAGTTGGCGAGCCTGGCCCAGCTTCGACTCTCAATAGCAAATTTTGCAATCCATATATCTGCCCTGCCTTGAAAGAACCGCAGGCTAAATTGCCCTCTAAACAGGAGCATAAAAGTGCAGCTTCTTAACGCAGGTTTGCACAATTTGTGGAACAATCTCAAGGTGTCCAATGGTTTGGTTCAGTGGGATTATTTTTAGGGCATAGTGTGTAATACTGATATCAGAACATGAACAAATTGTTTTCTCAGGGAGCCATGGAATGGCATCCACATTCCATGCATAATCATTTCAAAACTTTATAAAAGTAAATGCCCTAGAAAACAAAAGTAAATAGGATAGCACTATCCTATTAAATATTATTTATTCTCATTGTCATAGAGGAATTGTTGGTAAGTATTTAATTTTGGAACTTATCTTGCTCTGGCTTTTTTTGTACTTTGCGATAATCAATCATGAAGCTGTCATAGTTGTTTTCAGCATTATGTTTGTGTCTCCAAATTAAAAAAAACATATTGCTTTTTAAAAATGTGACCTTGAACACGGCCAAGTGAAGTCTATTTTTTTTCAATGGGAGAAGGTACCTTTCACTTTATTTATCACTGTCCAATGCTTGTAAGCCCAATAATACATCCAGAGGTAATTATTATTCTTTTCGCAACTAATTAACCTTCAGTAGTGAGTTATAGAGCCATACAGCCATACAGCATGGAAACAGGCACTTCGGCCCAAGTTGTCCACACCAACCAACATGTCCATCTACGCTAGCCCTACCTGCCTGCCTTTGGCCCATATCCCTCCAAACCCATCCTATCCATGTACCTGTCTAAATGTTTTTGAAACATTGTGATAGTACCTGCCTCAACTACCTTCTCCAGCAATTCATTCTATATACCTGCCACCTTTTGTGCAAAAAAATCCCCCCCCCAAGGTTCCGATTAAATCTTTTCCCACTCACCTTAAACCTATGGCCTCTTTGGTTTAGAGTCTTTTTCTATACTTTTCCTATAGAAGCAGAGAGGGCAACTGATTGGGAATAATTACTGATTTTTACGATGTGCAAATCAAAGTTCTAAGTTAGCACCATGACTATTGTGTTGGCGTGGTTCAGTGGCTTTGAGAGCCATTTTAGTGTACCTAGTACATGGAACAATGAAGAAACCGTTGAACCATTCAGATGGTTAGGATCTTAAAGGCTCAATGCTAGTCATGAGATATTCCACCTCAGAAACTATGCTGTGAAGTACCAACTCATGAACAACGTCTCTCTCCCCAAAAACATCCTCTCTTCTTTAGATGGAATGTATAACATTAACTACAGGGATTAAATATTAGCCAAAGGGACAGGTTAGGGGATGTGGCAAATAAATGTTTATTTTAGAGAAGTATACATGTAAACAGAACAAATAGGTGATAATGGACAATAGACAATAGGTGCAGGAGTAGGCCATTTCATCCACAATCAGTACCCAGTTCCTGCCTTCTCCCCATATCCCCTGATCCCCTGACTCTGATATGACATAAAATGTCACAAAGCGCTGGAGTAACTCAACAGGTCAGGCAGCATCTGTGGAGAAAAAGGATGGATGACATTTCTGGTCGGACCCCTTCTTTACATTTTGCTCACTGATTCAGTATTTCTTCCAGGGTTTGAATATCTCCACAAGTGGAAGTAGTCAGAGAGGCTTGAACCACAAGCCATGTTTCTGCATTATTTGTTGTTTGAAAAAGTAGGAGTGCATCCTCTGTTCACAGAAAAATAATGTCCCCATAAGCTCTGACTTCCTTTCCATCCCTGGCTCACCTACAGTGTCTGATTCCACAAGACACCTGCAGTTAATCTTTGGACAGGCTTGAATTTCCACATTTCCTCTCCAGAAATCCTTTCTTGTTTTCCTTCTCAGCAATAAAAAAATATTGAAGCACTTGCATCTTTTGCCTGACTTATCATATTTAAAAATATATATTTAGACGATGACAACAATGCAGCTAAATAACTTACCCAGGAAATTATTGGTGCCAATATTAATGCATAAGTAGTTCTCTGGTTCTGCTCAATATTCTTCTCAATATTCCTTCTTAAGGGTCCCGACGTAAAACATCACCTTTCTTTTTCTCTCCGGAGGTACTGCCTGACCCGCTGAGTTATTCCAGCACTTAGTGCATTTCCCTGGATAAGTGACACTTTGGGTGGGACCCTTCCATGGACTATACATGACAGCCCCCTTATTTATTTTCCTTTCTTCTCTCTTCCCTGTGCCCCACCTGGACTCACATGCACCTCTCCCATTCCTTCTCCATCTACACGCCTCCTTCCGGCCACACAACTAGCGTATCCTCTCTCCTTATTTCACACTTTTTGTCTTTCCATCTCTGGCCCCAGTCTAACCATCCACCCTCCAAAACCCCCCTCACCCATATCCACCCATCACCTGCTAGACCCCATCCCGCCCCCACCTCTCCTCTAACACCCTCCCCCTCCCACCACAACCAATCCAAATAAGGGTCCCTTGGCGAAACGCCACCCATCCTTGTTCTCCAGAGATGCCGCCAGGCTCTCCAGAGATCAGACATGATTGCAAGACATTCAAATTAAAGGGTTTCCAGGTGATGGAGAAGAGGGCAGGTAGTATCACCACATGTATAAAAGCAGTGAGATTAGACAAACATGGAGCAAAAATAGAAATTTGTTGATAGAAAGCATGTTATGAATTGGAATAACCTGATTTGCAAATATAAATTAGGAATACTTAGAAATTCAACCCTATTCTTTTTACACATTTATTATTTGTACACAGCATTTTTACTCCTTTGCTTTCAACGTGGCATATTTAGTGCTAATGACCAGTGATAACTTTCCAAGCAGTCACAAATTCTTTGTGTGTGCGATGGTATTATAGAACCAAAGCGTGGGTAGGGCATATTAGCAAAGAGCGACTTTAATTGTGCATGATCATTTAAAATTTGCAATGAGAATATGATGACTTTGAAGTACTTTGAAAGAAAATCCTTGATCAAGGAAGTTCATTGAATGCTATGCAAGAAACGGCCCAGATTAAAAGGAGTAAACTCATTCATGGTTGAAACAACAGAAGACCAATGGGAGGTTCTTCGGACAACTTTATACTTAAAGAGGAGCAAAGGCACTTCATGTCAAGAACAACAACCTTGGATAACTGAAGAGCTACGGGCAACATGAAACTAAAAGTAAAGGCACACAAGCCACCATAGGACCCTGTGACTGGAGGAGCAGGAAGGTGACAAAACAGAGAGACAAATCCAAAACATGAAAGGAAATTTGCAACATCAAAAACCAGTGCAAAGGTTCAACATATTACGGAAAATAGACAGGGTAGACAGGACTAAAGTGCAGCCCTTAGAAAACTGTAATGAACATATTGTGAATGGAAAATAGTCAACATTTTGAATAATTATGTAACGTCAGTCTTTATGGCAGAGGAAATTGATGATATACTGGAGAAAATATCACAATGAATCAGTCAGAGAGTCATCAAATTTAATGGAAACAAAGTAACTTGTGAGAAATATAATGGCACAGAAAGAAGTCTGACAAATCTCTAGGTTAAGACAGTTTCCATCTGATACTTTTTGAAGGAATCAGCTAAAAACAATATAGCTATCCTAACATTAAACTTCCAAATGTCTCAAGAGGTAGAGTCCCTTTATAATGGACAACTGTGAATGGCATTCTGCTAATTGAGAACACGGTAATTGGAAAACCAATGGAATATAAACTGATCAATTTAACATCTGCTGTTGGGAGATTACAGGAATCAACAGAGTAATAGAATACTGAACATTTTCAGTTGATTTAAAAGGGGCAGCATAGATTGCAGATTATGTCTGACAAAACGTGATCATTTTATTTCAAAAAGGTGCTAGAGAATGCTGATGGATTTTGTGATATGTATTTCTGGAAGATAGTTGATAAAGTCTCTCAAAGGAGTGCCAGATAAATTCGAAGCTCATGGGATTGAAGCAATTGGCTGAATAGGGCACAAATTATTTGGGCATCGCGTGTAATTTGCTCATGGATGAGCAAATATTGCGCATTCCTACCAACTTCTAGAAAACTAGCAGCATTTTCCTTTTGTAGTGCACCTCGTTAGGGCTTCTCTTTCAGTTAGATGTCCCTACGTAAGCCCGAATGACTGTATTAGCCAGCAATTAATAATGAATATTTTCATTTCATAGATTATTTGGTTTAGAATTATTATCGTTGTATACCGAGGTACGGTGAAATGCTTTCCTTTGCATGTTATCTAATCGGATCAGATAATACTCTACACATATACAATCAAGTCGAACTCATGTACAATAGGTAGAGCAAAAGGGAAAATACAGAGTACAGAACAGAATTCTCAGCATTGCAGTGCATCAGTTCCACAGACAAAATCTAACAGGGTAGAGGTGAATCGGAGAGTATCCTAGCTTATTGAAAGACTGTTCAGAAGCTTGATAAACAGAGGGTAAGAAGCTGTTCCTGAGTCTGTTGGTGCACGCTTTTGAATAAATTATTAATCTATTTATTTGAAGTGTATTACAATGCATTTGCCGTCAGATCACCAAATCAACTCAAGCAAAGTGAACATTAAAAAAAAAATCCTACTTATGCTGGAAATCTAAAATATAAAATGCTGGCAATACTCAAGCAGAATCTTTTGTAAGTAAAACAGAGCTAATGCTTCATAGCCTTCAATAGAATTCACTTTTTCATTTCTAATGAAGGATCCCCAACCTGAATTTTGTTTCTCTCTCCATAGTTACTGCCTGAGCTGCTGAGCACCTGAAGGAAAGCAGTATTTTGCTGCAATGTTGCTACCAGCATTGCAACCAATAAAGCAACGATATGACTCTGTGTTAATCATAAGTTAGCAGTTCAAGGGGAAATCGTTATTTTTCAGTGCATCAGGGAACAGAACTACATGAATCATTTCTAATTTTTACAGTAAACAGTGCATTAAACACCACCAATTTGTTCTGACTTAAGGGAATCTATTGTTCTTTTGTTAGCCCTATCACCTTGCTAATTCATCACACAGCTGGATAGGCAGGACAACTGCACTCAGCAGAAAAAAAAAGTGTCACAGCAAAACGAAGACCAACAAAATGATAATTCACAAGGTCAATGGAGAAAGGTCCTTTGTGACAGATTGATGGAATGAGAAAGAGAAAGAGCACTCAGGATGAGAAGACCATGACTGATTGCTGAGAGAAAAAGAAGCAAAAGGTAGTACAAACCCCAACAAACAAAACACAGCAGAGAATAATAATTCACGTCAGGTTTCTTCTGCAAGCTTGCTGACTTGGTTTGGCCACCAGAGTACAGTAATAAATTTCCAACCATATCATTTATCATACGTGAAACTAAATGTAAAATTAAAACAAGCCCGGCTTTGGTTGTTGCGGTAAATGAGTTTGTCTTAAAGATCTTGGCATTAACTTTTTTTAGAGATGAACAAAAGATAAAGTGCAATATTCTATGTAACAGAAATGGTCATATATCTCAACACAGTCTAACTTGAAGTATATTTAATCTTGAAAGTGCATAATGACAAATAAATTATTTTGTCCAAACTATGCAAGGGTGACAGTTAACTGGAAAAATGTAACGTGATACGTTTTTAATAGCGAAAGCCACAGTCAATCTTTCGTTGCTAAATATAGACACAAAAGGCTGGAGTAATTCAGAGGGTCGGGCAGCATCTCTGGAGAAAAGGAATAGGTGACATTTCAGGAAGGGTCTCGACTAAAAAAGTCACCTATTCCTTTTCTCTAAACATACTGCCTGACCCGCTGAGTGACTACAGATTTTTGGGCCTATCTGCAGTTCCTTCTTACAGCTTTTGTTGTTACATCTGCTCAGGCAGCTTGAAGAAAATGACTTCAGTGATTGGCAAGCTGCTGATTTTGGACCACGCCAATGTAACACGAGCTGTCTTTTGCAGTTGACTGCATGCGATATGCTAATCTATCAAGCATAAAAACGTATAAAAACTTTCACGTTAGCTTTGCCCAGAGTACAGGAATAGCTATAATAATTACATTTTGTTTCATTATCACATCGGGAAACAATTTGACAGAACATGATCATCATATAACTGTATGCGATTCAAAGCATGATATGTACAATGGGAAACAAAAGCACTAATAAGAGGCTAAAATATAAAAATGTCAGCCATGCATCTTTCTTCACAACTATTGGTTAGACCCAGGATGCGAGAGAGAATTAGTAATTTGTTTTCTCTGTCAGCAAGCAGGCCAAAAACTGAGTGGAGGTGTCAATTGACTTTGATTTAATCATCAAATGACTGATCTAACCATCTCATGTCAAATAGATGTTTTATATTTCAGTACACAGCATTAACTGTTGCTTCCAAATTCTACAGTCGATCTTTTATTCATAGAAAAGTGATATAATCTTTTATATTAAAATTTACAATAAATATACGTCTATGGTCGATATTTATTCCTGGTTCAATCTCTGACAATACACTTAATCGTGAAAACACACACGGGAAAAATTAATTATTTTTGTAAATATATGGTCAAAGGTGGCTCACTATTACAAATGGTAAGATAACGAACAATATTAGCTATCTTATTTCACTTACATTTTAAAGCAATTGTTTTCACAGAATAATCACATAGGCAAAAAATAGTGTGGCAGGTGCTTAATATAGAATATATTAAATACATATTTAATTTTTGAAAATTAAGTGTGATGAAATGTGGGATTTTATTAAATCACATATGTGTTCGAGTTGACATATCATGATCTATACATCAAACCATGCCCAAAAACTACTTCCAGTTTCAGATAAACGTATATTTTTGCCTTGCATTCTGCAGATTATTACTTCCATAAATATCAACTTTCATATATTTTATATGCATTTGAGTTTTTTTTTTTTTACAGCGCAGAAACAGGCCCTTCGGCCCAACGATTCCGTGCTGACCACCGATCACCCCGTACTAGAAAATAGATTTCTCGCATATTGGTCGAAAGGGACTGGACAAGGGGGACAAAATAGAATTGAGGTATTTGGAGATGAGTTCAGTGGGGCATGAGGAGGCAGAAACAATGGGTCTACAGCTCAGGTACACAAAAATGCTGGAGAAACTCAGCGGGTGCAGCAGCATCTATGGAGCGAAGGAAATAGGCAACGTTTCGGGCCGAAACCCTTCTTCTACTTTGAAGCTCCTCAAGGTATGCCTACTTTGAAGCTCCTCAAGGTATGCCTACTTTGAAGCTCCTCAAGGTCTACAGCTCAGTCCTGTTTACGAATGTTGGAAAAGATATAGATGTGAGCAGTACTGGGTTGGGGATCTACAAGGTTGGAGATTGTGGAGGGGAGATCGCTAGCGGTGATGAGATCAGTAACAGTCTGGTGGATGGTGGCCTAGTGTCCGTCTGTGGGGTCATGTTCAAGGGGTAGGATTGAGGAGGTGTCAGAGAGCTGGCACGTGGTCTCAGCATGGTGGAGGTCAGTCTGCCAGACAACAACGGCACCTCCCTTGTCAGCGGATTTGATAACAATGTTGGGATTGTTTACTGAATGATCGGTGGGCTGTGCGTTCAGACGGAGTGAGATTGGAGTGAGTAAGGGGAGCAGAGAAATCACAACAGCTGGAACCAGAGAGGCCCTGAGAGAACAGAAGGCTGGAAGAGGTAGTTCATGAAGAAGAGCAATGGTGGAGACGGGAGAAGGGGTCATCACTGGAGGGGTGAGGACTCCTTGCCAGAGAAATTGGCCTGGAGGGGGAGACCAGGAAGAAGAGCTCAGCATCATGACAGGTTCCGAACTTGTTGAGGTGTGGGTGTAGGGGTACGAAGGTGAGGTCTCTGCGGAGGACTGATTACTTGGCATTTAAAAGGGGAGGTCGGGACGGGAGATGGTGAAAACCTGATAGGGATAGGGGCTTGGGTCAGATCTGGGCTCTGAGGAGGGAAGAAGGGAGGAGGAGGAAGAGGGGAGGAGGAGGGGTGGGAGGATGGGGGCTCAGAGGGGAATTTGGCATGTGGAGTGGGAGAGAGAGGGAGAGAGGGGGAGAGAGGGAGGGAGATAGAGAGATAGAAAAAAGGAGTAGAAAAACAGTGACAGGTGGCAAGAGGTTGTAGCAACAGGTGGGATTAGAGAATGGTGACCTGTGTCAGGGAGCAAATTCACCAAGAGTGTTAGAATATTGGTTGGTGCAGTGGACTGTGTTTTGATGAGTTAGCCAGGCCTGGTGTTCAGGACAGTGTCAGGGCTGGTGGAACCTTTACACTGGGCTGCATGAGGCTGAGTGTTGGAGATGCCTTCACCCTGACTGGTTCTCAATACAGTCACAACTCAAAGAGCTGTCAAATTGCATTAAAAGGTATTTTAAAGTATTTAGTGGCTTAAACAGTTCCCCTCACCACTGGCAGAAAGAAATATGCTGGCTAACTTAAAAATAAATCCTGCTTAATGTTAATACAAATATTTTCTGACTAGCTCACGTCGTATTCTGAAGTGCATCCTACAATTCAAGCACAGTCTAACAAATTAAGTCTTAATTAAACTATCTGCATTTCCTTACTCCCACCTTCTGACAAAACAGTGGCGTGTTAAAATACTGTATTTCGTGACCTGCTTTCTTTGAAAAATTGTAATTAATTATTTTATCATGTCATGGTCCTGGTTTTGAAAATTCATTTTCATAATTTTTGCAGAACAGAATGATTAATTTTAGTTTAATAACTTAATACATTCAATATTCCTGCAATGATATAGAGTAATTATTCTGATGTAATCATGCAAGTATTGTTGGCACCATTCCAATGATGATCTTGCATAGAACCCTGGGTTAAGTCACTTCTTAGTTGACTTGCCTCCAAAAGACAAAAAGAGTTTGGATCAGATCCGAGCTATGTTTCAGATTTTAGTTTAGTTTGGTTTAGATAAACAGCGTGGAAACAGGCCCTTCGGCCCATTGAATCCACACCGGCCAGCAATCCCCGCACACTAACACTATCCAACACACACTAGGGACAGTTTACAATTATACCAAGCCCATTAACCTACAAACCTGTGCGTCTTTGGAGTGTGGGAGGAAACCGGTGATCCCGGCGAAAACCCACACAGGTCATGGGGAGAACGTACAAACTCTGTATAGGTAGCACCTATACACTGTATAGGTCAGTATTGAACCCAGGTCCCTGGAGAGATGCTGACCCGCTGAGTTACTCCAGAACCTTGTGTCTAACTTGGGTTCAAAGTTTAATTGGCCTCTGTAAATAGCCCCTAATGTGTAGGGAATGGAATCGAAAGTGGGATAGGATAGAACTAGTGTGAACAGGTGATCGGTGGTCAACATGGACTTGATGGGCCCAAAGGTCCTGTTTCCCTGCTGTATCTCTGAACTAAACACTTTGCATCTGATTTAAACACTTCTTCCAGCAGCAATTACTGCTTGGCCATCAAATAACTGCAGTATTTCCTCTCACTGACCTGGCATGGTGGTGCTGCTGTGGTCAATTGCAACACCCCAATTGCCAGTAGGATGTGATCTAAAAACCCAGCATGTAGCAGGGACTTTGTCTTCTGTCTGCAAAGGTTGAGAGAAACTTAACACAGTGTACTGATTGAAGCAAAATGAGGCATTCTTGTCTGTTACCGACCTTAACAATGATGTGTAAAAGATTAAAACAAAGTCAAATTCCACTTTCCACTTCACATTTTCCTTTTGGAATAATAAAAGGGAGAAATGTTGAATGCATTTTATGAATAAATGTTATGATACGCGAAATTACTTTAGATCAAAAGACAAACTGATCTTATACTCAGAGGCAGAGAGTTGGCCAGCGCCAACACTTGATGAAACCCCACACACACACACACAGGCGTCAGTGGGCCTCCATCAGTTTTTTCTGCTGCTCTCCTCAGAAATAACACGATGCAGGACCATACAACCTGCGGCAGAAATCTAATCACATTACATCAATACCGAAGGGAGATCATTTATTTGCGAGAAATCGTGCCTTACGCAACAAGGTGAATAACAAATTTGCAAAGAACTTACCGATGAAGTAGGCAAGTAAAATCACGAGTGTTACAGAAATGATGATGGCGCTGAAGGCCGCACACTTCCAGTTGCAGTATTTGTAGGGCTTTTTCAGGCTGAACGCAGACCTTGAGAATGTGCCGCGGGGTAAGGGTCGAGGTGGAGGAGAGTACACGGTGCTCGAAGTGAGGGGGTAACCAGGACCCGCTGTACAAAACAGTGGAGAAGATCCAGTTCCAGGCTTAAATAAGAAGTGCCTAACAAATAAAGACAGATTACTTATCAGAGGTTGCAGAGGTCTAGACCATGATTACTCGCTGTGTCTCTCTGTTTAATTACTCTGACGTACTTTAACACAATATTTAATATAATTGAAAATTCTCTACAAATGTACGACTCATAATAACATGGGGTTGAATTATATTATGCACTAATTCGAAATAATGAAATGAATTAACTTCTGAGATTTATTCTGCGGTATATTTCTCAACAAAGACTAGTCTTGAAAGTGTTAGTTAACTTCTCTTGGACCTGGATAAACCCAATTTTGCTATCGTTTACCCTAACAGTTTGGGTATTTATTTTTGTAAGAATGATTGCATTTGGTGGGAAAGCAGTCTAAGGCATTTTGTACGTAAACTAATCTCGTTTTACTGTGGAAGAATTATTTAGACCGACCTAATGGCTTTAATCACCTCAGAATGTTCCACGCCACTTTACAAGAATTAGGTGTTTTGCAACAGGACTCAAGCTCTAATGAAAGGTGCCACAATGAATTCTAATGAATTGTTGCCCATGGATTTTGCTTACCCTCTTTGTATAATGAGGCCAGTTTTCTGGCCCCAAATTTTCCTGGCCTCCAATATTGTGGCAGTAACCATCTTGACACTCCCCCCAAAACACAATTAAAAGTTTTGCCAGATGCAAAAGCCCTATACCCAGTTGTGCTGGCTGAATGTGGGCTTGACGTTCAGAAGCCCATAGAAAGTATTAAAATTAAAGTAATTAATAAAATAATGCAACATTTAAACACACAGGGAAAAACTTAACCAAATCACAAATGATTCAAAACACTGAACTAAAATGAGGTAACTTTAAAGACATGCCATTTAACAAAACAAAATCTTCCACTTTGCTCCAAAATCGCATAATCTTCATGGAAGCTACTGGAGCTTGCAGATTATGCACAAAATCTACTCTGTGCAGGATCTCATGGATAATTCTCCAACACTACACTCACACTGTCAGAGACCCGGGTTCGATGCTGACTTCGGGTGCTGTCTGCATGGAGTTTGCACGTTCCTCTTGTTACCACAAGGGTTTCCTCCGGGTGCTTCAATTTCCTCCCACATCCCGAAGAATTGCGGGATTGTAGGTTAATTGGCCTCTGTGAATTGCCCCATAATGTGTGTAGGGAGTGGATGAGAAAATGGGATAACAAAGAACGAGTGTAAACTGGTGATTGATGTTCAGTGTGCACTCAGTGGGCCGAAGGGCCAGTTTCCAGGCTATATCTATAACTTAAACTAAATTAAACCAAACATTGGGAACTGTCAGCAAGATGGGACTTTGGTGTTGGACATATATGTGGAATCCAGTGATGGTGCACACTGGCTGATATGCATTTGGAACCATGAACCAGCAGGATAAATCCCAGCTAATGGAATGTAATCTGCAGGAAACAACAATGTTGTCAACAGCCTCTTCTTTGTAAGAGTGAAAAATTATTTCAAATACTTTTCTTACCGATTCTCTGACTTTGAGATAACAACCCAACTAATAGCGAAGAGTAATGTATCAGTCTAGGAAGAGTAGATTAGGTAAATGCACAGAGTCTTTTGCCCACAGTAGGCGAATAGAGAACCAGGGGGCATAGGTTTAAGGTGAGGGGGAAAAGATTTAATGGGAACCTGAGGGGTAACTTTTTTATACAAAGGGTGGTGGATGTATGGAACAAGCTGTCGAAGGAGGTAGTTGAGGCAGGTACTTTCACAATGTTTCAGAAACATTTAGACAGGTACATGGATAGGGTAGGTTTAGAGAGATATGGGGCAAGAGCAGGCAGGTGAGACTAGCGTAGATGGGGCGTGTTGGTTGTCGTGGGCAAGTTTCCATGTTGTATGTCTCTACGACTGTGACTCTTTGAAAGGCTGGGTTTTCAATTAAGCTGCACATTCTTTCCTGTGAGAAATAGTTTTATGAGTGCCTACTGGAACATAAACAGTATCAATTGTTGAGTGGGTATAGTGCAGAGACCCTTTTAGTTAATGTACTTTGTGAGGTTATCTCTACCCAGTGCCCGTTAAGAGGTGCTGGCATTCCTTATGGTCCTTGATGCTAAGATCCATACAATATTCAGAGAAAGAACTCTTCTCAAGAGTGAAGGAGACCTGAATGTTTTCTTTCCTCACAATCCCATTGAACAAAGTTCTTTGTAGAGCAGTTCTTAAGAAGTACTTCATTGTACTATGCGTTAATGTCAGGATCCTAGTCTAGGAAAGACCTTCCTCTAACATACTATTCGGAGGTCCTGGGGCTGTTATATCCATGTTTGTCCAAAGAGTGGTGAAAACAGGTTGATATTCTGCGTAAAGCATTAAGGTTCTAGAAACCAAAGTTGCTGAATTAAAAGTAACTTTTTATAATGTGTCTGCACGCCAAATCTTTTCTACACAATCCCTGTTATAGGAAAGATTCTATTAACCTGGAAAGAGCGCAGAGAAGATTTACAATGATGTTGGCAGGACTTGAGGCCCTGTGCCCCAGGGAGATGTTGGGCTGGCTGGGACTTTATTCCTTGAAGTGCAGGATGCTAAAGGGCCTGTCCCACTTGGCGACTTTTTCGGCAACTACCGGCAGTCGCCGCTGGATTTTGAACATTTCAAAAGGCAAGTTCACAAATTGTAGGAGTAGAATTAAGCCATTCAGCCCATCGCGTCAATACATCATCACGCCACGTCATCGCCGCTTCACGCCGCGACGTTTTCAGTGACCTGATACATCAGTCAATGATGCTGGCAGTCGCCGAAAAAATCGGCAAGTGGGACAGACCCTTAAGGGAGAGGAATGAAAGGAAGAGATAGGATGAATGCACAAAGCCTTTTTCACAGGACAGGGAAACCTAGAATTAGAGGGCATAGGATTAAGGTGAGAGGGGAAAGATTTAACAGGAACCTGGAAGGCAACTGTTTCACACTGATGGTGGTGGGTATAGTTGCCAGAGGAATTGTTGAGGCAGGTACAATAACAACATGTAGAAATTCGGTACATTGATAGAAAACATTTTGAGGGATATGGGCCAAACACAGGCAAATGGACCAGCTTAGATAGGGCATCTAGGTCAGCATGGACGAGTTGGACCAAAGGCCTGTTTCTGTGCAGTATTACTCTTGGCTAGAGTAACACAGGGTAGTTAATCTGTGGAAATCATTGCCGCAGAGGGCTGTGGAGGCCAAGTCAGTGGATATTTTTAAGGCAGAGATAGACAAGTTCTTGATTAGAACGGGTGACAAGAGTTATGGGGAGGAGGGTGGAAATGGAATTAAGTGGGAGAGATCAGCCATGATTGAATGGCGTAGGCTCGATGGGCTGAATGGCCTAATTCTACTCCTATAATTTGTGAACGGCTCTGTGATGCATCTCCCTGGTGACCTCGTCCCAATTCAAATACAGCAGCTCAATGAGGATATGTCTGACCTGCACTTGATACTTTCCACAGTAAAATGAACCTAATTTGAATTCTTCACATCCCATGAGGAAAAACAGAATGCACAAGTAGCTAGGTTAAGTGGCGTAAAATCCAGCGTTTCATTGCTCGGCAAAACATTACAAACAAAGAACACTTAGCGGTTGTCTGTAGCAACAACCCAAATTAAGTTGAAGAATGTTGGATTTTTGACAATCACTTTAACTCTCCAACCAAAGTCCTTATGAATTCAAGCTCTTAAGTTATTCCAATAAAGCTTGAGAACAGCACCACACTTTCCATCTTAGCACATTACTGCTTTCTGGCAACAATACTGTCATCGACAATCATTTCTGTTCCAGATTTACAGCATTTTAGATAATCAGTCTACATTTGCACCTCATTTAGGCTTTTGTTACCTGGCTCTAGCTTTCTTCAGTCAGTTAATCCTTCTGGCATTTCACCCCATCACACATTTTACTTTTTGGCTTGTCCCCCCCACCTCCTCTTTTCTATCTTAAAATTTGTTCCTTCTCTAACTAATTACAGGTCTGATTAAACTTAATTCATCTGAAATGTTAACATTTTTCCTCCATAGATTGTGTGTGGTCTGTTGAATATTGCCAGCAATTTCTGTTCTTATTTTCGATTTCCTGCCTCCACAGTATTCTGCTTGTTTTCTGTTTTAAGGCAGTTGTCTTATAAAGGCCATTGTTCAGCTATTTTATTTTGGCAACAGTCTGTATTTGCCCTCCAGGACTTTTCAGGTCATTATCTCAAGAACAGGTATTCACCCCTAAAGGGAGGCACAGTGTTGCAGCTGAACAATCTGCTGCCCGAACCCTAGAGAACCGCGTTCGATCCTGACCACGGGTGCTGTCTGTGAAGTGTTTGCATGTTTTCCCTGTGGCCCCGTGTGTTTCCTTCGCGTGCTCCATTTTCCTCCCACGTCCCAAAGTCGTGCGCGTTTGTATGTTAATTGGCCTCTGAAAATTGCCCGAGTATGTAAGGTGCAGATGAGAAAGTGGGATAACATAGAACTAGTATGATTGGGTGATTGATGATCGGTCTGGACTCGGTGGGCCGAAGGTCTGTTTCCATGCTGTAACACTGAACTCAACTAAAATGCACCAGAACGTGCAAATACTTACAGGTTAATAACTGGGAGAAGTTCCTATAATTTATTCTTTACCTCAAGGCAAGTTCGTTCAATGAAAAAGCTCGCACTAATTAAGTAATCTTTTCAATTTTACATTAATATATGCTACTGCATGGTTAGTATTTATTACCTATCCCCAATTGCTGTTGGCAAGGTGATTGTGAACTACTGCCTGCACCATGTGAGAAAGCACCATACTTCCAGATAGGAGTTCCTATGGTAGTAAACTTTTATAAATGTGCTTTTTTTAAACAAAATGCATTAGAGACAAAACTCAGATGACAGTCTCTTCCACAAATGTACAAAGATGTAAATTGGTGGTTTGGAACATATTCAAATGAAAAAATAATTGTCTGGTTAGAATGTGAACTGTTTGATTATAGATTGGTGGCATCAAAAAGTGAAGTGTGAGTTTACAGCATGAATCACCACTTTAGCTTCAAAGTTAACTCTGCACTGTTGTATTAACAACGTGACTGACGGCAAATAGTAGCTTTCAGATGTCAAATCATAATTAGTGGGATTATGAGAGGCCCAGAAGTACAATTAAAGCTGTCTGCATTCTTCCATGTAAAATGAATTATGTCCAAATTTACAAGCAAACGGCTGTGTATGCAACTGTCCATTAACACATTAGCACATTAAGGAATATCAGTTTTTACTGGGGGAAAAAAGCTTTTGAAAGAATCAGAAATTTGGAATATGTAAAGATCAGTGAGAAGTGCCACTGAGGAAAAAACAAACTACAAATGGCTTCAATATACTGTTGAGGAACTAGAGAGTAATAGACACTTAAAAGAAAGCCATAACGTAGTCAAAGGGTTCAGAAAATGTTATATAACAACAGAAATAAAGCTTGAGTGCTTTACAAGTGACATCCAAGCTGCAATTTTATTAGCTACTGGAACTTTCTGAAGCCCTTTAAAGACACTTTCTGCCAATGTGGAAGTCATTCAGTGTCAATTAAATGCAATGGAATGTGCAAATGTTATGACTTTGATGTTAACAACACAGATTTATCCAGATTGCACAAAGGTTTGCCTGACTGCATTTTTGTTTCATCAGAACCAAGTTAGATTGCAATTTGGATTTGTGGAACACTTCAAATGAACTCAGGAAAAATAGATGGTGACAGCAAAATTGGGTTATAAAATTAACTGGAGTAAAAAAAATCAACAATAGTGATGTTGCAATTAGGACAAGAAGACTAGAAGAATTTTTGAGTGACATTCTCACGTTTGCAATTAAGACATATTTTACTGTCATTATCAGTTCTTGCCAGGTCCAGAGTTAGAACTAACACCCACAATTTCAGTCAGTACAGAAAAGACCACGAGTACATCTATAAAACAGACATTCTCTGAACATAACTAGTCAGAACACATCCGCAAAATATGGTGAATCTTTGAACACAATTAATTAGCTCGTAGAAAAGACAGATCCTAGACAAGGGATAAAATACTACAATCACTGCTTTTGATGAATATAATGACATACTATCAATTTATCATTGGCTAAGAGACAGATAGTCTGCGAAGTTTGAGGCAGGACATTGTAAATTGAGATTTCAACTCTAAAACAGGAAGAACTGAGCACAGAAGCCATCACACCCAGCAAGAAGCATCACATACCCATCACTGTAACCATCATCATGTCGAGCAGAGGTAAAAACGTCCATCTCAATTAGGTTGTCCTGCAAACTCTCTAGGAATGTCTGCTTTGCTACATTTCTACATTCAGATGGAAATATGAATGAAGCCAATGAGCTGCATATGAATAAAATAGTGAATGGAGAGAGCAAAAAATCAAAAAACAGCAAAATGGCTGAAAGATTAAATGCAGACATCAGTGCTATGATAGTAATAGATATGACAGATAAATTACTGATGTCCCATTTAAATTGTGATATTCAGATCAGCATTTTAATCATTTTAAGGTATTATGGTAAAATGGTTAGGATAAAATTACTTTTTATGAATGAGCCCTAAATCCACCACCATTGACCTGGAGTCTCTGCATGGTTTCTGCCCAAATATCAATATAATGAATACCAATATAATGAAAACAAGTTGTTGAACTTGAACCAAAGAACATTACCACTTATTCTGGACTTTCTGTCCACTTCATCCCTGCTTATAAAACTCGTCATTTCATGAGGTAATCACAGCGACTAAACATTGTTCTACCTCCAGTTTCCAACCCCCCTCTACTTTCAGTCTGAAGGTTTCGAGCCGAAACATCACCCATCCTTTTTCTCCTGAGATGCTGATGACCCGCTGAGTTACTCCAGCACTTTGTGTCCATAACCACTGGTTCTTACTGTTTGGATTTGTTTATCACACTTCAACCAGAATTGCAGACATAAAGACAGTCAAGGATAAGTGAATCCATGCAAAGATTGCAAGAGGCTAACAGTTAATTGAAGTCTCATCCAGGTCTGTTTCTGAGGTTGCACTAACAATTACTTCAAATTATTTTAATATGTATTCAATTGAGTCCCAATTCAGATGACTGATTCGGAAACTGATCCATCCGATGCAGCAATTATTTTAAAGCCTTTTCAGTTTAAATCAGTTTACTTTAATTAGCAGTCATCTTCAGGCCAATGTTGTAATCAATAATCAATTTCTATTGAAAAGGTTGCTCACGGCAAACTTTATTCAACGGTTTAAGCCAATGAGTTTGTATGGAAATTTGAACATAACTTTGCAAAACTAGCATATTGCTCTGAAGAAGGGACCGGACCTGAAACTCCACCTATCCATGTTTTCCAGTCATGCTGTTTGGTCCCCTGAATTAATCCAGCACTTGGTATCTTTTTTTTAAATGTTCAGCAGAAACTCCAGGTCATTATATTCAAACAAAGTATAATTCAAAAATACAATCTCATTCTACTTTTCTTCTACATACAAATTTAAACAGATTGTAAGAAATGTGATATAGAGAGATTTCAGATTGTTTACACGCTTTCATTTTTGATATTCCACAGAATCGGTGGTAAAACTACTGCAGCAGTTCCCGTAGATTATTGGCAGAGCCGCTTACCTGGTCTCCAAGGGGATGTTGCTGTTGAGGAGCCAGTTGTCCTGCATATGGGCAGGCTCCTGGATGCAGGGAGGTGGTTCCGGAGGTGGAGGGAGATCAGCCGGACTGGGGCTGGGATTACTGCGTGTGGTGAAGTTCCCCCTGTTCAACGAGTTCACTGAAGTGGCATGTGGCTGGTTTAGAGAATGGGGGTGCGACGTTGGAGGAGGGGGTGTTCTGAGCAGTGAGTGATTCTGAGGAGGATTGATCGAGGGACCTGAAAATAAAACACAATGAGGCACATGGTTAGAAATATCTGTACCTAAATTATTATCCTGCAGGCATGTATTCAAGAGACAGTAAGATATAGCTCTTAGGGCTAAAAGAATCAAGGGATATGGGGAGAAAGCAGGAACAGGGTACTGATTTTGGATGATCAGCCATGATTGTATTGAATGGCGATGCTGGCACAAAGGGCTGGAGAGCCTACTCTTGCACCTATTTTCTATGTTTCTATGATGTTCTTAGCCAATAACTTTACCTCGACAAAAGAGAGAAGTGAATATCTTATATGGTATGAAAAAAATGAAATTATTAAATTATACCTCAACATGACAACATATGCTGTTGTAAATAACCTAATTAATAATACAATAATTCAATTATATACAATATAGAACAGTATAGCACAGGAACAGGCCTTTCAACCTACAAGGTCTGTGCTGAGCTTAATACCAAGTTATGTATTGTCATCATGTATTGTCATGCATTGTCTAGCGTGCAAAAAAAGCTTTTCACTGTATCTTGGTACATGTGGCAATAAACCAAACTAAACGAAGTTAAACTGATCTTATCTGCCTACACATGTTCCATATCCCTTGCTGTCTGTAATCAAGATTACATATTTGATTGTTGTTTGCTGTATCCTGGTTAACAGCAAAGCAGGAATCTTGGGGACTGCAGGAATCTTAAGAGAGAAGGGGATGAAGAGGAGAGCAAGTGCACTAAAGGAGTTGTATGAAGATCCACAGGCATAGCCAAGCTCAGGTTGGGCCTGAGTCTCCAGAGATGTATGAAGATTTTGCACAGTCTTTGCCTGACCTCCATAGAAGCTGAAACCTGATCCAGCAGCTCCTACTTTGCAGAAGTGTTGATGTCAGCTGGCAGAGAAGAGCAAATGGCCACCAGGTCATTCCTGGTTTAGTACCGCTGCATGATGCTGGAATGGACTGACCCATGTTTCTAATTATCTTGTACTTTCTGTCCAACAGTCCAGACAATGCACCATCAGTTCATTGTGCCACAAGTAAGAATTTCATTGTTCCATTTTGGGTACTGTTGTGGGTCCACAGCCCCCTCCTCACCTGGCAAACTTCAACCAGAATTGCAGACATTGGTCAGGTCAGGGGGAGATCCCCCCGCCACGGGTACCATGTAATCCCGTGCTACCTGCTCCATGGTCGGTTAGTCGGCGACTAAACCGTCTCCCCCACCTAGTTTGCCAGGTGAGGAGGGGGCTGTGGGCCCCCAGCAGAGCCAAAAACAAGACCTGTCAAAGGGCGGATGAGCTTCTAGCGAGCCAACGGCCATCCACACTTCAGTAGAAGCTGCGATCACTGTCGTACATAGCATTATAAGGAATGATGGTAGAGCACACACACCAAAATCCTATACTTCCAGCAGCGGAAGTCCGCAGGAACTGGAGGACAGAGATGTGTGGTGGGTCCGTCACCGTTCCCGTCGGAAACCAGCACCACTGCGTCGCTGTTTTCAACTATGATGAATTTTAGGTACATATGAAAATTAAACACACTTGACTCTATTTCCTGCACTTCCATGTGTCTATCTGTCAGCTATTTAAATGTTACTATCGTATCTGCCTCCACCCTACAACCTCTGTGTGAAAAAACCTGCCCTGCACATCTCCTTTAAAATTTACCCTTCTCACTTTAGAGCAGTGCCCTCTAGTTTTTGACATTTCAACCCAGGGAAGAAGGTTGTGTCTACCCTATCTCTGATTCTCATAATTTTATATACTTCTATCAGGTCTCTCCTCAACCTCTGGTGTTCATTTTCTTTCGGGGGAGGAGAAGAGGAAGTTGAGAGTATTCAAATGGTGACATGAAGATGGTTCCAGCGCAACTCCATGAAGACCAGGGCAATAAAGCCGCAGTAGGGAGTCACAGTGGTGGGTTCGATCCTGAGCTTGGAAGTTGTCTGTGTGGAGTTTAACCATTCTCCCTATAACCGCGTCTGCTTCTTCTGGATACTTTGTTTTCCAACCACATCCCAAAGACGTGCGGGTTTGTAGGCTAATTGGCCTCTGTAAAATGCCCCGAGTGTGTAGGGAGTGGGTGGGAAAGTGGCATAACATAGAACTAGTGTGACCGATGGTCAGCGTGGACTCGGTGAACTGAAGGGCCTGTTTCAATGCTGCATCTTTCAATCAATCAATCATTAATTGATGATTAATTAGTTAATTGGTTGATTGATTGATTAATTAAAATAATTAATAATGAATGAGATGCTGTCTGACCCACTGAGTTACTCCAGCATTTTCTGTCTATCTCCGGTTTAAACCAGCAACTGCATTAATCATTCTTCCGCTGAGGTTGTGAATGGGAATATCTCACCAGTGTTCGTCATACACATGAGAAGCAACGGCTCACATCAACTCTGATGTGGATGGAGGCTTATCACAATGGTCAACAGCAGAATCAAGGTTGCTGGGGAAAATTGGAGCTCTGATCCTGAATGGGCTTGTTGATAAGAGTGGGGTCAGGGATAGGCTTTGAAAACAGGAGTATGAAATTCACACCTGTTAGTCTGCAGTGAGCTCCCAGTACTTACCTGAATTTTTTCTACTGAACCTATTCACTGTCGATACTCACTCTATAAGTTTCTAAAACTTCTGCATTAAAAACTATTCAGAGTGGAAAAGATGAAAAAAAAAACCATACTGAATGTCACCTTGCTGTTACCAACAAATCTTGGCACATTTCATCTGCAAGGCTGACAAAGTATTATTTTATCTGTGAAACCAGATTTTGAATTGATGTATGGCTTTTAAGTAATGGTTACCAAAGTCTTCCAACTATTTAGCGTGCAAACACCAATAAGCAAAGATGAAAAGAAAGATGTGTTAATTTAAAAGAATGAGCAAAAAAGCAGAAGCCTTTGGATGCAACTGTGTGTTAAATTTGGCTGCAAGTTAAATACAAAGCACAATAACAGACTTCAATGCAAACCATCTGGGAATCGCACTTATTTTGTGGGCATCAGTTGATTAAAAGAGACATTTCTGATGCAAGAATATTTATTCACATGATAAAAGTTGAATGTCAATGATGCTGCACATCAGTGTTGGGCTTGGATTAGGCTTCTTCCAGTGAAGTGGGAAAAAGAAAAGAAAGCTGTAAAAAGCTTTTTACTAAAGAAACATTGCAGGAATAACCAGGTTGGAGCCAATGGGCTCAAATTTGCTGATGGTAGCAATCTGCTTGCACTCAACGCTGTCCTGTGCACTCCATCCTTAACTAATAAGGATTTCTTGGGAATGAAAATTGTCTCTAAAACATTGGGAATAACTTTATTGATTAACCCACATACCCAGCAAAACTGTCTTTCCCTGTCAAAAATGATGTATGTTTCTAACCAGAGGGAGAAGGGGCGCTGTCCTGTACGGCTGCCAGTCCTGCAGCTGTCCGTTTTTTTCCACATATTATTATTTATTATTTTTAGTATGTTAAAGTGTGTAGTTGGGGGTCTAATCTTTTTATGTGTGGGGGGTGGGGGTGGGGGGGGGGAAGGGGGAAACTGCTTTTTCAAGTCCCTACCTGGTCGGAGAGGCTGCTTTCCTCCAAGCAGCACCTTCGACCCGTCCTCGCGGCCTACCAGCGGGGCCTGAAGTGGCGTTTCCTGAGGGGACCTGGCCAGAACCTCGGCTTCGGCGGCAGCACAGCGCTGGAGCGCCATTGCGGAGCGGGCGATGCCTTGCCTGGGTCGCCGCGCTGGAACTCCGGTATGCTGGGACCTGCCGATTGGAACATCGCGGAGCTGCAGTCTGTGGAGCGGCCAGCCACGAGTGGCGGCGCTGACTTTAACATCGGGAGCCTGGGATCTCTCGCCGAGATCACCAGTGGTGGAGCTCCGTCCAGCGCGGCCTGTTGGCTTCGGAAGCCGCGGTCTCCAAGTAAGGAAGCGGCCGTTCCAGGTATCGCAAGCCGCTGTGAGGATTCGCCCGGCGCCGGAGCACCATCATCCGGCGAGAGGGCCTGAAACATCGGGCTGCCGTTGCGGCGACTGCGGAGGCCTCAATAGGCCCGACCATGGGTGGACATGGGGATGGGGACTGGACTTTGTGCCTTCCCTCACAGTGGGAACCATTGTGGGGGGATGTTTTATGTTTCAATGTTAAACTTCTTCTTTAATGCTATGTTGTATTTTTATTAGTGTGCTGCAAGGACATCTGAATTTCCCCTGTAAAGGGGATTAATAAAGTATTTATTATTATTATTATTATTATTTATTATTATCAAATCGCAAAGAAACTATACCGTTCGGGAAACTGGAAGTCCTCCTTACGGAATTTACAAATCACTCCCCAAAAATAAAATTTGCTAATTCGGAATTTATATGAAAAGAAGTAAATAATGAACAAAAAGTAGTTTCTTTATCAATTTGCATTACTGGGCGCATGTGCAGATGATGTGCCTTCATGTTATGGAAAAATGCGATATGGACCATTTTCTCTGGACACAATGACTCCATAATGTGGGAATCGCCTGCATTACAAAATATTCAACTGAAAGACTAGCTACTGTTTTGTTTTGAAAAGTGTGAGAAGTAGCTAAATTCACCTTAAAACGTAAAATCCTTTAATCATCCAATACAATTCACTAAAATGAACGCCCTGTCCCTTGCAGCCCTTTCGCTACGTTCAAAGAATGGGGATGTATTCTTGGGTTTGGTGTAGATCACTTGTGTTCTATGGTGGTGTAGCTCACTTGAGTGGGTTGCACATGTGGGAGGGAATTTCCACAACAGTGTGGTCTGCTGCTGATCTCAATATGGAGCAGAGCATTGGAGTGCCATTGGGGATTCTCTGGCAAATAGTGTTTGGACATTTGGGGTTTTCTTTTGCAAAAGCAAGCAAAGGAGTCCCAAATCTCCTGGGATTTATGCACAAAAACCGCAGGTACTTCCCTGCAAAACCTTGGCCAAATTTAACAAATGGAAAAATTCTATAAAGTGAGGACATAACGAATATGAATTGAACTTAATGGAGATTGGGTTACATTCATTATTGTAACTCATTTTACTTTAGACTTTAGAGATACAGCAAGGAAACAGGCCCTTTGACCCACCCAGTCCATGCCGACCAGCGATCACCTTAGCATTACCCTACACACTAGGGACAATTTACAATTTTATTGAAGCCAATTAACCAACAAACCTGTATGGCTTTGGAGTGTGGGAGGAAACTGGAACACCTGGAGAAATTCCACACAAACTCCATACAGACAGCAACCGGAGTCAGAATTGAACCCGAGTCTCTGGCGCTGTAATGCAGCAACTCTACCGTTGCGCCACCGTGCAGCCCTTGCACCAGCTATTGGAATACCTTCAGTGTTGTAGAACATAAGTACTTCATAGGCAATTAAGAGATATATGAAGATTAAAATATGATATCTTCACTAGTATTTCATAGTATTTGTGCGATTTGCTGCTTCTAACTTGGTTCTAGATGTTATCCTGATTTCTCTCATCTGCTGCCCAAATGTTTGTTCTCGTATCAGAAAACAGAGGATACAGATTAACCTCTCTGTATAGTTTTGGTACATGAGAAGTAGTCAACATGATTAGCCATTGAGATTATTTTTTTAGTATATAAAATAAATTACCACAGTGCAAGCAAAAGATCATGTACACATAATCATCACTTGACTGTTGAGAAGGATGTATCCAACTCACAATACACAGGGATACAATGAATCAGTTGAAGCAGTCCATTGTGCAAACTTAATTGAAATTCATTGTACCGTATTCAGATAATGCAATTTAAGATTAACTGCAATTTGTTCTGTTCAGTGCCTGTGTTAATGTAATCCTTAAACTATAAAGCATGAAACACTGGGAATGGGAATTTGCCTAGATCTTCTCTTTCCATGCCATGACTGATGCCAGGAAGTATTCGGGTTGGCGGTGGGGTCTCGCGGGTCGACAAAGCTCGCTGCCATCAGTGCCTGGGTCGGCGGAGCCCGCGGCTGGGGCCTGGGTCAGCGCCATAGAGGCGTCCGGAGAGGACCCGGCGGCCGAAGATGGCGCCGACGGACTGACGAGGACAAGCACGTGGAGTGAGGATGTTGCTGACGAGGGAAGGAACAAAGGAGGACCCGGCGTGGGGGGACCGCCGTGAGGGGGGGGTTGAACAATGGACACCTGGCCACCATGAAGAACAATGGAGGACCCGGAGTGGGGGGGCCACCATGAGGGAGGGCGGAGCTGGGGAAGAACAAAGGGGGAACTGGCGCGGGGGGGGGAGATTTGTAACTTTGTCAATGCCCTCTATGGGTGACTATTTGCATACCTTGGCACGCTATGCAAGCAAAGAATTTCACTGTGACTTGTCACATGTGACAATAAAGTATTCAATTCAATTCAATATTCTCTTGGAAGTCCCACTCAAGTCCTGTATATAATGGTGGTGTGTTCTATGCTTGATGCATCACTGGTTGTTCCTGAGCTGTGCCTGCTGCTCTAATTCAGGGCTATTCACATGGGGTTTGTGACATTGACCCTGCCAGACTTTCTTTTCCACTATTTTTCCCTGTCATCTGAGCTCTCAACTTCAGTAAAACCAAGTAAATGATTATTGACTTTAGAAGAGAAAGGTCAGGAATCCACAAACCCGTCTTCATCAACAGGACGGTGATGGAGTCAATAACTTCAAGTTCCTGGATATGCATATCTCTGAAGATCTGTCCTGGACCCAGAACTTTGATCCAATCATAAATAAAGCCCATCTTCTTGTGAAGATTTAGTATGTTGATGAATACTCTCTTGAACCTCTACAGGTGTACGGTACGGAGCATATTGACTGGTTCGGCAACTCGAACGCACAGGAATGAAAGATACCAAAAAGTGATGAACACTGCCCAATTCATCACGGGTACTGACCTCCGCACCATCGAACGGATCTCCAGGAGGCACTGCCTCAAAAAGACAGCCATCATCATCAGGTCCCTACCTGGTCGGTGAGGCAGCCTTCTCTCCGGCTGCCCATTCGACCCGTCCTCGCGGCCTACCAGCGGGCGTGGAGCGGCGTTTCCTGGCGGGAACCGCACAGCACCCTCAGCTTCGGTGGCGGCACGGCGCTGGAGCGCTACTGTGCAGCGGAGCGGGCGATGCCTTGCCTGGGTCACCGCGCTGGACCGACGCGCTGGAGCTCCGGTGAGCTGGACCGCCGAGCTCAACACCTCCGGGACTGGAGCGACCATTCGCGGGCGGCGGCGCCGACTCCAACACCGGGAGCCTTGAGCTCCAAGTCGGCGCGGCCTTGTCGGCTTCAGGTGCTGCGGACGCCTGTGGGAAATCGGCCGTTCCAGCCGTAGTTACGGCCTCCGGTGAGGGATGCGACCGTTCCAGGTGGCCCAGCTGCTGGAGGACGCTCCCGACGCCGGGGCTACATCACCCGGCGAGAACGGCCAGGATCATCGGGCCTTCGTAGAGGCAATAGCGGGGGCTTCATTTGGCCTGACTTTTTTTTGGGTGAACTGGGGCTGGGGACTGGACATTGTGCCTTCCCCCACAATGGAAATCATTGTGGGGGGATGATTTTTGTATGTAATTGTTTGTAATTGTATTTGTTAGTCTGTGTTCAAGATGGCGGTCGGAGGGGAGAGTGGACGCTGGCGTTAAATTGCCGCTGCTCTCTCCTCAAATTGTGCTTCTGATTTTCTTTTTTTTGTGTTTTTGGAAGGAATTCTGTCCCTGATTTATGTATTGGTCTTTATAACCTATTTTTTTAAAATTCTGATTATATGTTTTCTATAAATCTCTGTATGGTGTCCTTAAGACCTCGGTATAAGGCGCCCGTAAATAAAATCCATTATTATTATTATTATCAGAGACCCACACCACACTGGCCACACTCTCATTTCACTCCTGCCATCGGGAAGAAGGTACAAGAGTCCGAAAACTATAATGACCAGTTTCAGGAACAGCTTCTTTCCAACAACCATCAAGTTATGAAATGCTGTTTTTATTTTTGCACGATATATGTTTTTTAAATTTTTATTTAACCTCTTGTTTATTGTGGAATCTACTGAGTACTATGTCTACATAGATGTTGTGCTGCTCCAAGTAAGAATTTCATTGTTCCGTTTCAGGTAATTTGGCAATAAAACACTCTCCACTCTAAGATGTTTTGCCCTATCTGTGCTGCCCCAGTTTACCAGATATGTTGTTCTTTATCCACAGAAAGACAGAAGGATACCCATATCAGACTGCAAGAAATGTGCCGATTTCCTGAACTGCCAACAGCTTGTTAAAAATAGTGAATACTAGACTAAGTGGGACCCGTTGGGTCCCAGCATCACACGGGAGGGTTGGTCCCCCAACGCAATATTCCACCTCCCCACCAATTCCAATATTGGTGGCCAGTGGGGGGGGGGGGGGGCTTTCTGGAGCGCTAGTATGGGTGTGGGCTGAAGGGACTGGATTCCAGAGGGCTAGTGTGGACATTTTGGGCCAAATGGATTCTTGGGATGACAGTTCAGTCACTCAAGCCTGATGCGCCGGCAGCCCACTCACGGCTGGTGGGCTGGCAGTTGACTCACGGCTATTCCTTGAAATTCCATTTCAAGCAGGGTGCAAGGCCACCAAATTCAAATGCAGTTTCCTACCATTTGAAGCAAGGTGCAAGGCCACCAAATTCAAGTGCAGTTTCTTACCACTTCAAGCAGGGTGCAAGGCCACCGAATTCAAGTGCAGTTTCCTACCACTTCAAGCAGGGTGCAAGGCCACCGAATTCAAGTGCAGTTTCCGACCACTTGAAACAGGGTGCAAGGCCACCGAATTCAAGTGCAGTTTCATACCACTTCAAGCAGGGTGCAGGGCCACCAAATTCAAGTGCAGTTTCATACCACTTCAAGCAGGGTGCAAGACAACCAAATTGGTGCAGTTTCATACCATTTCAAGCAGGGTGCAAGGCCACCAAATTCAAGTGCAGTTTCATACCATTTCATGCAGGGTGCAAGGCCACCACATTCAAATGAACACAACATTGCAGTTTCTTACCATTTCAAGCAGCGTGAAACCACCATAAAACCACACAAAACACCACATAAACACCACACTCACAGTTCAGTAGACATTCAGTGTGTTCAGGTGATTCACAGCTCAGACAGAGTCGTGACCTCTCCCACCCCCATCTTGCAGAGACTGAGCCACACCCACACTTCCGGGTTTTATAATCCCTCCCCCCTCCCACCGGAAGGGGCGTGGTCTTCATGGCGTGATTGACAGGAGAGAGATTCTCAACATTTTTTTAAACACTAATAACACTTTTATTTTTCATTGATGGGAAGAATTCTCTGCACCTAATGTGTGGAGGGGGACTGAGTAAGATGGCCAGAAATTACAGCCGTAAGTGGTAGCGTTTTATCTAAAATCAATATACAGTGCAAACAGGAAGTTGTCCAGTTACCACCACCAACAACCATTTGCAGTGCAGCATTTCAAAGCAACCACATTTTCATTTTCAAACCACATTAAGGGCACTCACTGTTGAGTAGATATGTGTTCAGTGTTAATTCACAACTCAGAGATACGTGACCCTCTCGCTTCCTCCATCTTGCAGAGACTGAGTGTGGCACAACACTTCTGGGTTTAATTGTCCCTCCACCTCCTACCAGCAGGGGCAGCAGAGAGAATGGCAACATTTTTAAAACATTAATAGCTCTTTTATTTTTCATCGATGGGAAAAGTCCTCTTGTCCTGCACAGCGGAGGGGGACTCTAAGTAAGATGGTCAAAAATCACAGCCGTAAGTGGCAGCGTTTTTTCAAAAATCATGAAAGAAATACAGGAAGTGGTCAAGATCTTAATTTTAGTAATAGAGATAAACAATAAGTATATAGCAAATACTGAAAAAGTTATTTCCCTTTAACCTTCATAATAAACTGAACTGGAACCCCAGTCCATAACTAAATATACAGTACTTAACAGGGAAGTCAACTGATCTGTAGAGTCTTTTTTTTACACTGTCTATTAAGCTTCAGATGAATGGTATTTGCTGGTCAGTTCAGATAAATTCTTAATGGAGTGCAACTATTAAAATATATATCTCTCATCCCCATATCAGGTAGCTGGCCAATAACAGAATGAAACATGTATTAGCTCACTGGACTGCCAGTCATATACTTCAAAAGATGAATAGAGTACTTGGTTGT
This sequence comes from Malacoraja senta, assembly GCA_038087875.1. Classification (NCBI taxonomy): domain Eukaryota; kingdom Metazoa; phylum Chordata; class Chondrichthyes; order Rajiformes; family Rajidae; genus Malacoraja; species Malacoraja senta. Next base: position 3,228,264 of record CM075986.1, on the reverse strand, counting down.
GAATTAAATTATTTGACCTTTCACCTATATTTTCCTGTCGAACTGATTGCTCTTTATATTGACTCTTATTTGCAAGGGGACCTATGCGAGGATTTTGTTTGTTGATTTTACTCTGCATTCAACACCATTGTGCCAGAGCTACTACGCTCCAAACTTTCTGAGTTGACTGTGCCTGAACCCCTCTGTCGGTGGATCACCAGCTTTCTGACAGACAGGAAGCAGCATGTGAGACGGGAAAGCATATCTCGGACCCGCAAACGCTCAGCATAGGAGCACCGCAAGATGCGTACTCTCCCCTCTCCTCTACTCTCGCCACACCAATGACTGCACCTCCACAGACACCTCTGTCAAGCTTCTCAAGTTTGCGGACGACACAACCCTGATTGGACTGATCTAGGATGGGGATCTCTGTACTCTTTTAAGTTTGACATCTTTCCTATAACTTCTATACTCAATATTCAGACGGATGAAGGCCAAAGTGCCAAAATACGTTTTGGCCACCTGATATACCTGCGACACGACCTTCAAGGAACGATGCAACCATCAACCATTCCTCTGCCCACCTGGCTAATTGATCCAGATCCTGCTGCAATCTTTCACAACCATCTTCACTATTTGCAAAACCACTCACTTCTGTATCATCAGCAAACTTGCTAATCTTGCCCTGTTCTGTGACGTTTCACAGAGTGCTGGAGTACCTCAGCGGGTCAGGCTGAGTATAGAAGTTCGGAGGTCATGTTGCAGTTGCATAAGAAGTTGGTGAGGCCGCATTCAGAGTATTGTATTCTGTTCTGGGCACCATGTTATAGGAAAGATGTCATCAAACTGGAAAGGGTACAGTGAAGATTTACGAGGATGTTGCCAGGACTAGAGGGCCAGAGCTATAGGGAGAGGTTGAGTAGGCTGGGACTCTATTTCATGGAGCACAGGAGGATGAGGGATGATCCAATAGAGGTGTATAAAATCATGATTTGAATAGATATGGTTGCCCAGAGTAGGTGAGTCGAGGAGCAGAGGACACAAGTTTAAGGTGAAGGGCAAAAGATTTAATAGGAATCTGAGGGGTATGTTTTTCACACAAAGGGTGGTAGGTGTATGGAACAAGCTGCCAGAGGAGGTAGTTGAGGCGGGGACTATCGCAACATTTAAGAAACAGTTAGACAGGTAAATGGATAGGACAGGTTCGGAGGGATATGGATCAAACGTGGGCAGGTGGGACTAGTGCAGATGGGACATGCTGGGCCGAAGGGCCTGTTTCCACACTGTATCACTCTATGACTCTATCTATCTTTCCCTCTCAAACCCATTCTGCTGCCTTCTCCCCATTACCTCTGACACCCGTATCAATCAAGAATCTATCAATCTCCTCCTGAAAAATGTCCATTGACTTGACCTCCACAGCTGTCTGTGAATTCCAGTTCACCACCCTCTGACTTAAGAAATTCCTGCTCATCTCCTTCCTAAAGGAATGTCTTTTAATGCCGAGGCTGTGGCCACTGGTCCTAGACTCTCCCACTAGTGGAAACATCCTCCCCACATCCACTCCATCCAGGTTTTTACCAGGCTGGGACAGACGGCAACAACTTCACACCGTGTCCCAAAGCTTGTGTCCTGTCCTGCATCAACTAGGCAGCAGAGACGTTATAGGAGAGGGCAAGCACCGTAACAAAGTAGCTCACAATGGTTTGGGTAACATTCAGGAATGTCTATGCATGTCACATCATGAATATTACTGAAGAACGGTCTTGACCCAAAATATAATCTATACCTTTTCTCCCGAGATGCTGCCTGACTCACTGAGTTACTCCAGCACTCTGTGACATGTCATCTATCCATGTTCTCGAGATGCTGCCTGACCCGCTGAGTTACTCCAGCACTCTGTGAAACGTCGCCTATTCATATTCTCCGCAGATGCTGCCTGACCCACTGAGTTACTCCAGCACTTTGTGTCTATTTTCCCTTCACCCATCTGCCCAAGCCCACTCTCCCCCCTCCTTTCCTATGTTCCTTTCCACCCATAAACCTCTCTCTGCCTTTACATTTCACTCCTTTTTCAAATCTGCTCTACTTATCTACATGCATTTTTCTTCTTAACTTTTTAGTCATAGAATGATGCAGTGTGGAGAGAGGCCCTTCAGCCCAACTTGCCCACACCGACCAACATGTCCCATCTAAACTAGTCCCACTCACACACGTTTAGCCCACATCCATCTAAATCTGTCCTATCCATGTACGTGTCCAAATGTCTCTTAATCATTAGGATAGTCCCAGCCTTAACTATCTCCTCTGGCAGCTCGTTCCATGCACCCACCACCCTTTGTGTGAAAAAGCTACCTCTCAGATTCTTGTTAATTTCTGAAATATTGGTCATAAATTTGGTGCAAAAATGCTCCAAAATAAGGCTCAGAATGCATCAGAGAGCATCTAAAACCCCTGAGCTTCCAGGGCCCTTAAGCGGGCCCTGGACCCTGGCATCGAGGGACTTCACGCTTCACGCTCGTGATGTGCGCAGCGCCCACATTATTTCACATTACATTTTTTGTAATCCTGTCATGCCACCCCCCTTTTTGGAAAGCTTCGTACGGGCCTACAATATTAGATGGAATATTTTACACATGCCCCATGATAGTTATGTCCCTGCTCTATGATGTGACTGCCCATTGCTGGAACCTCCAAACTATTAAAAAATGGCAGAGGAAAGGATGCACTTTTACATTATGTTCTGTTTTAGGTATCAGCTTGTTCATTATTCACTTTTTTTTGTGTTGCCGGTTTGCATTTTACTTATTAGCATTAGTTAAAATGCAAAACCCAATTTTTAAAAAATCGTTAATCCTATTTCCTTTTCAAGAACCACTTTTTAGAAATATTTATTATTGTTGTAATCTTAAAATTAATTCCCCGTTTGCAACCATACAAATAAGTGCACTGGAAACATTTCACCATGGTATTGACGTTTGAGGTTTGAACACAAAACACATTAGATTCATTAATCTTTAGTTATACTGCAGCAGTTCCTAAAATACATGAAGGTTCTGTATGAAATAAATAATACGCTTAATGAATGTAAAGTCTTGCACTGCTTGTGCCAACTGTATGCTGTAATGACATTCTTAATTGATTTGTTTGCCACCTGAACTAATGCTAATGCCAGAAGGCACTCCAGTTGAAGGATACAGATATTTAAGGTCCCAGCAGTTTTTTTACCCTCTGGGCCAATGCAACCAGATGTCAAAGCAAATGTTCACATTGGAGATTCAGATACTCAGCTTTTGGGAGTGCTTAACACACTTAGAGCTGGTTTGGATCACTGCACATTGGTGCTTGAGTTCTTGCTCTATTGTGCTGAGTTTTCTGGCTGATTCAGCTAAAATTGGCATACATGGGAAAAAAATTGGAATTTATATATGTAGATTATGTTCAGTGTAATTGAGTTTCCATAATATTTTGTGCTAGCTTCAAAAATCGTGCTACAAGCCAGCTCTACTTCAGGGTGATTCTTTTTTTTAAATTTCAAGCAACATTAAGTCAAAATTAATTTTTGAAACAATGTGAACAAATTGCACTAATTCATGGCAATGATCAACGGAAGCTCAGGGGAAAAGAGAGGGCTGGAATTAGTGGGGAAATCCCTGCAGCGTCTCATAGAATTAAAAAGTCTCCACTATGCAGGCACTTTCCACCATCTCACCATTCTTATACCACATCAAACCTAGTGTGGGATCCATGAGCCCATTGGCTTCAAAAGGAATTGTAGAGTGGCAGGGGAAAAGGCAATTGGAAATAAGTGATGTTGTACCTTGGTGTTTGTCAATGGTTTTAATTATTTAATGTTGTTGTTCAGTGGTTTTGGTTTATTTGCTTTTTTGGAACATAGGATATAAAAAAACATACAGCACAGGAACAGGTCCTTTGGCCCTCAAAGTCTGTGCCAAACATGATGACAAGATAAATCAACCCCACCCGCCCGCACATGATCTATATTCCTGCCTATCCAAAAGCCTCGTAAACGTCACTATCTGATCTGCCTCCACTACCACCCATGGCAGCACTTTCCAGGCACCCACCACTCTCTGTGTAATAAAGTTACCCAGCACATCTCAGTACACTTTGTCCCTTTTGCCTTAAAGCTATGCCCTCTAGTCTGACATTTCCATCATGGGAAAAAAAGTTCTGGCTGTCTACCGTGTCTATATCTCTCATTATCTTAGAATAAATTAAAATAATCTTTAAAAAGTACAATTCTTTAATTTTATAAATAGTTTAGTTTAGTTCAGAGATGCAGCGCGGAAACAGGCCCTTCCGCTCACCGAGTCTGCGCGACCAGCAATCCCCATATATTAGCACTATTGTACACGCACTAGGGACAATTTATAATTTTTACGGAAGTCAATTAACCTACAAACCTGCACATCTTTGGAGTGTGGGAGGAAACTGGAGCACCTAGAGAAAACCAACGTGGTCACAGGGAGGATGTATAAACTTTATACAGACAGCACCCAGAGTCAAAATCAAACCCGGATCTGTGGCGCTGCAAGGCAGCAACTCCACTGCTGTGCCAATGTGCCGCCCTTTAAATATTTTGACAGTTTCCGGGAAGTTCTATGAGCAGGCCTTATTATAGGCACACTTTTGGCACTCTGTGTCTCCTGCCTTTATTAGTGGACTGACTGACTAAGAAGTACCTGGCTTCCAGATCTGGTAGAGGAAGGTTTGAGTGCAAAGTGACCATGGAGGCAGATAGGAACCACAGGCCGATGGCAGTGAAGTCCAGGATATTTTACAATTTTAGCAGTAATTTTACTTAAAATTTATCCTGGAATGGCTGATTATGCCCAAAGTGGAAACTCTACCTTTTATGTTCTCAGCAATTGTCCTTCACATGGATTACAACAACAATTTGTATGTCTACGAAACGTTAATTTAACTAAATGCCCTTGGCTAACTAAGAAAATAGATGAACCCAGGACAGGGGATGTTGTCTACGTGAAGATCCTTCATGGTTGGCTGGTCGAGAGGGCTAAGGCACATGGGTACATGATGAGCTGGCAAATTGCTATCCAAAATTGTCTTGGTGATGGGAAGTAGAGGGTGGTTGGTGGTGGAAGATTACTGATTGGGAGTCTGTGATCAGTGCTGCAGTGGAGATTTTGGTGTTGGGACCCTTGTTGCTTGTCGTACCCCCAACATTGGATGTCAATGTAGGATGTAATGTTAGTTAGTTTGTGGATAGTGAGAAGGGTTGTTTAACATAGAAACATAGAAAATAGGTGCAGGAGTATGCCATTTGCCCCTTCGAGCCAGCACCGCCATTCAATATGACCATGGCTGATCATCCAAAATCAGTATCCCATTCTTGCATTCTCCCCATATCCCTTGATTCCATTAGCCCTAAGAGTTATGTCTAAAGGGGCTGTCCCACTTGGGCGACCTAATCCGCAAGTTTTGGCGAGTTTGCCCTCGACTCATACTCGCAGCATGGTCGACACGAGGTCGTAGGAGGCCTTTGTAACTCTCCTTCATGCTCGAGAGTAGTCCCCGTGTACTCGAGGCCTCAGCTAGGTCGCTGTCATGTTGTCATGTTGAAAAATGCCCGCGAGTAAAAAAAGGTCGCCACGTAAAGAATGGATGCTTTTTTTACTCGTAGGTTTAGTCGTAGTAGGTCGGCAAGTTAGTTGTAGGTAATCGAGGGTAGTCGAAGGTAGTCGTAGATAGTCTTCATCATAGTTGAAGGGAGGTCAAAGGAGATCGAAGGAGGTTGTCTTCATTCTCCACTATTCGGTGTCCAATTTTCCCGAAGTGAGTCATAGCTAGTCGAAGCTAGTCTTCAACATAGTCGAAGGAGGTCGAAGGAGGTCTTCTACATAGTCGAAGGAGGTCTTCAACATGACATTTTTACAAACACTCCTAAACTCGCCAATTAGGTCACCCAAGTGGGACAGCCCCTTAACTCTCTCTTGAAAACATCATGAATTGGCCTCCACTGCCTTCTGTGGCAGAGAATTCCACAGATTCACAACTCTCTGGGTAGAAAAGTTTTTCCTCATCTCAGTCCTAAATGGCCTACCTCTTATTGTTAAACTGTGACCCCTGGTTCTGGACTCCCCCCAACATCGGGAACATTTTTCCTGCATCTAGCTTGTCAAATCTCTTAAGAATTGTATATGTTTCTATAAGATCGCCTCTCATCCTAAATTCCAGTCAATGTAAGCCCAGTCAATCCATTCTTTAAACTTGAGCAGGACAGAGATGAGATGGAAAGTTGGACAGGGCATTGGCAGATGGAATTTAATCCCGGTGTATTGGGTTCTGGTCACAGCACTATAAGAAGGGCATGCTTCCATCGGGGAGAGTGCAGAGGACATTCAACTTGATTGCAGTACTTTAGTTATATGGGGATAGGTTGGATATGCTGGGTTTATTTTCTAGAACGAAGGAGGTGAGGATGATATAACATTTACAAGAGACATAGATAGAATAGATGGGCAGAATCTTTTTACCCATGCTCATGGTGTCAAATACAAGAGAGCAAAGGTTTAGGATAAGGAATGAAGTTTAAAGGAGTTTTGAGGAGTAAGTTTGTTTACATAGAGAGTTGGTTGACATCTGGAACATTGCCAGAGGAGTTACTGGAATCATAGACAATATTTAACATACATTTTGACCAGCACTTGAATAGGCAAAGCATGGAAAAATATGAATCTAATCTAGGCAAACAGGTTTAGTTAGATGGGCAAAATGGTCATCATGGATGTGGTGGGCCAGATTCTGTCCAGTTCCATCTCTGTGAATCTCCATCAATTTTGGCTGTGCTTGTCACAAATATTTTATCCAACAAATTTTGGCACAAAGCAGCAAAGCAATATTTGGGGTTTTAACAAAGATAGAGTAGGTAAGATGGAGTAGAAAATAAAACAGTTCATGTTTATAAAACAGTCAAAGAGACCCTCCATCACATCCAACTCTCAGCTCTTCCAGATTCACACAAGCATCCTTTACCCCATGCCTTTTTAGATTACTTTCATGTTTGTCTTCTAGGCCTGCACAAGTCGGGGACCTGACTTTTTCTCTGTCGGGTCTCCGGTGTTGTTGGGCATAACATCGTGGAGCCGGCGGCGGCCTCCGGCCGGGACCAACCTGAGAGCTCCAGTCACTGAGCCTGCGGACCTGACATCGCGGAGCTGGCCGTCTTCGGAACGGGAAGAGCTGTGGTGGCGCGCGGCTGCGACCCGACTCCGGAGCTTCGGAGGCTCCGGCCGCAGGCCAGGTGGATGGTAACATCGGGAGCCCCAGGTCCCTGGTGGGAGACCGCTTCTCGGAGCTCCCGCAACAGCAACTTCTCCTGCTGGAATCGCGAGGTTTAAAGGACACGGGGCCAGGCCTAACATCACCCGGCGTGGCTTAAACGGCCACAGGACTTACCATCACCCGCCGGGGGCTTTAACATCGGGAGCCCCAGTTCGCCTCGACGCTGCAGTTGGACTGCTGGACCGCGGGAGAAGAACAAAGGGAAGAGATAAGACTTTGCCTTCCATCACAGTGAGGAGGTGTTGGAGATCCACTGTGATGGATGTTTGTGTAAACTGTGTTAAGTGTGGGTCTTGGGTTTTTTTTGTAACGTAAGACTGTAGAAAATGCAATTTCGTTCAAACCAAGCTGTTTGAATGACAATAAAAGGCATTCTATTCTACTTGGGAGTCTTCAAGGAACAACAGAAATCTTTATTACATTACTTCAATGCTGGCAGAAAGACAACTCCAAAACGGCTGCAATTCACTGTTCACAGACAGGATAACTATATACAAGACATCTTCCTTTGTCCTGTGCAGCGCCACCTGCTGCACGGGAGGAGCAACGGGTCCTCCCACCCCACACAGCCCACCAAACATCACATTCCTCCTTTCCAGTTTGGACGTTTCCATTTGGCTGGACCTCGTTTCACTCTTTTTTTCCAGCATTTTTGCGTTTCACAACTCTTGCTAAAGGCTCAGAATCAACAGAGTTTTCCTCAGTGATCTCTTTTGAAGAGATATCAGTATTTGCTTTATCTGTGCTGTTTTTTCTGCACTTGGCTGTAGTTTTTCTCGGCAGTTGTCAGCGTTTTGGATGCAAACGCGATTCGGCGCCATTTGTGAGATTACAGCTCCATGACCATATGGCAATGCATCGGCGGCCAGTGAGTTCGGCTTCGATGGGTCATAGTGGACCAAACGCGTCTTCTGGGCGAGCAGCTCCTTCAACCTGGTGAATGCATGGTCACATTCTTTGGACCAGTGCCATTCAACGTCCTGTTTTCGCAGGTTGTTCACGCACTTGCTGACCATGTTGCAATCCGTGGTAGATGACAATGCCATAGTTGATCCCTTGTAGATCAAGGCGTTCATGTCAAGCTTGAAAGCATAGATCCAGTCAATGGCGCAAGGGATGTACCTTCTTTACCAACGACGATCAGCGGCAACATCTGTGTCATACCATTACAGGAAACGGCGACAGTGCATTTGCCTTTCGTGGGAATGGGCTGTCGTCCATATCCGAAAAGGCGGATGTTGGCCAGTTTCAGTTTCGGCGATCCGATCCTCTCCCAGATGTCCTGACCCACTAGCGACACAGCCACACCAGTGTCCACCTGGAACTGTAGATCAATGTTCGAGACCCGCAGCGAAATCTTTGTCTTGTCGGTGATCGTAGACACACCGACCACTTCAATAGAAATGGTCTCCGCAATTTGGTCGACGGATTTGCTCTGGGTTGATCAAATGGTTTCTGGCTTTGGGGACGAGTCTGACGAACTGTATACACCTCCTGAGGGAGCTTCAATGCTGTTTCGGCGGCCATTTTGTGCAGATCTTTACTCAGCAGCTCGGCCATCTTAGCACACTGCAGCACATTCTTCAATGAAGTGTCCGATTCCTTGAGAATCGCCTGCTGGATGAATGCGTGCCTGCAGCCCATGACCAGTCTATCCTGCAACGCATTGTCTTGGCACTTTTCGCAGCATTGAGTTTTAAAATCACAAGCCTTTGCCTTGGTGCGAAGTTCGGCAAGAAATTCGGTAATCGATTGCCCTTCCTGTTGCACCGTCCGGTAGAAATCAAAGCGAGCTGCGAGGAAAAATTCGACTTTCTTTGAAATGCAGCTGCAAAGCTGTTGTGATTTCAGCATATGAGGCTTCAGTTACTTCTTCTGTAAGTAAATTTTGAAGCAGTGTAAATGTTTCGGGAGACATCGACGAACACAAGAGAGCCTTCTTCTTCAAGTCAGTCGTAATTGCCATACTTTCAAAATAAAACTCAGCTGGCATTAAATACGACGACCACTTTTCTCGCTCGGGATCGAAACGATCGAATTGCAGAGACATGTTAGTTTGAGTTCATTACAGAACTTTTAAAAATATGTATTTAAAAAAAAAAAAAAAAAAGGCTCTTATCTGGGTCTTTGGATGCAATCTGAAGTATCCCACTTCTGACACCACTTTCGTGTTTGTCTTCTAGGTCTGCACAAGTACTTGAGAGTCTTCAAGGAACAACAGAAATCTTTATTACATTACTTCAATGCTGGCAGCAAGACAACTCCAAAATGGCTGCAACTCACTGTTCACAGACAGGATAACTATATACAAGACATCTCCCTTTGTCCTGTGCAGCGCCACCTGCTGCACAGGAGGAGCGACGGGTCCTCGCACCCCACACAGTCCACCAAACATCACAATTACCCAGACATCATTTTATCCCGTTAAAAGAGTCACAAAATTGAGATTAAAGTAGAATTTATGAGGAAAGAATACTTCAAGCCAAGTCAAGTCACTTTTATTTCTATAGCACATTTAAAAAACAACTCTCGTTGACCAAAGTGCTTTACAGTGGTGGAGGTACTAACGTTATACAACAGTGGTTCATAGATTAAGTACACACATAAATACATATATAGCCCTCCCGCAGTGGACGTCAAGAAAGGCTTGAGAGTAAAGATGAATTTTAAGTCTCGACTTAAAAGAGTCGATGGAGGGGGCAGTTCTGATGGGAAGAGGGATGCTGTTCCACAGTCTAGGAGCTGCAACCGCAAAGGCGCGGTGGCCCCTGAGCTTATTCCTAGACCGCGGGATGTTCAGTAACCCCAAGTTGGACGATCTGAGGGACCTGGAGGTGGTGTGGTGGGTAAGCAGACTTTTGATGTAGGTGGGGGCAAGCCCGTTAAGGGCTTTGTAAACATAAAAAAGGATCTTGAAATTTATTCGGAACCGCACAGGGAGCCAGTGGAGAGAGGCCAGAATCGGGGTGATGTGGTCCCTTTTTCGGGTGCCCGTCACGAGTCTCGCTGCGGCGTTTTGGACCAGTTGCAGGCGGGACAGGGAAGATTGGCTGATGCCAGTGTAAAGGGAGTTGCAGTAATCGAGGCGAGAGGAGATAAATGTGTGGATGATCTTTTTGAGGTCATCAAACTGAAGGAATTGTTCTATTTTAGCTATCGTCCGAAACTGGAAGAATCTAGCTTTTACCACGGCATTGACTTGTTTGTCAAATTTCAATGCTGAATCAAATGTCACGCCAAGGTTTTTGACGTGAGGTTTGAGTAATTGGGTAAGGCTTCCAAGGCGCCTGCTATCATTTTGATTGAGTCCGAGGGGCCGAGAAGGATGACCTCAGACTTACTCTCGTTTTACTTCAGAGAACATTTGTGGAGAGAAGCAGTGAATGATCTACCCAAAACAATGGACCCTTCAGCAAAACAGGTTACAACTGAAGAACAAAACCCCGTTCCCCTTCAATACGGTTCAGTTGATACCTTTTAGAAATAACAATCTATTTCTACAATCTTCCACTTTAATCTCCACCTTGTTATTCATAGAGCCTGCTGGAGTGGGTCTCCTTGCCTACATTCTGTTGACTGAGACAGAGTTGAACTCATTGGTAGTTTCTGCTTTGCCTTCAATGAAAGAAATTTCTAATAAAATTCAGGCACCGATGCCTGCACCTCTAATAAATCTAAAGTCAGTACAGCAATCATGGAAACTCATACTGGAGTTAGAGAAGCTAATGCCTTTTACTGTTCGTACAACATTATTGTTAATCTGTTTTGATTTCTCTTTCATATATTTGCTGTAATTATTGAGCTGCTGCAGGCATTTATTACATCATTTTGCCGAGCTCAAAGAACAGATTGATTTTAGTTTTGTGTTACTTTCTATAAGTGCAAATTGTATTCCATAAACACATAAACTAATTTCCCATTCACAGCTGGTGCAGCAGTATCTTACTTCTAATGTACTGACAGCTGTTGTATGTGAATTATGTTTCACCTCTAATGAACTGTAACTTCATCTCCATTCATCATGTTCTCTGTCCTCTGAGATTATTGTCATACTATCTTTCCTTAATCTCTCCCTTCACACAGCCTTCCAAACCCACATTCATCCTATACTGCCATGCTACTCCCACATATCACACACGTCTTCACATTTACGGCCACCTCTGATCATTTCTATTGCTCTCCATCCTTACACAACAGCACAGTGTATTGGGGAGACCACACAGAGTCTTGCATTCAGCTTTGGTCTCAATCTTCAAGTAACTAAGTACCTACATTAGACACAGTGTAGAGAAGGTTTACGAGTTTGATTTTTTAGGATAAAGAGGTTCAGTCATGAGGAATGATAGAGAAGGATGGGCCTGTAGTCAATTTAGTTTGAAATAATTAATGGTCATCTTCTTGAAAGATACACAGTATAGTCTGCCTTCATTATTATAGATCTCTTTACAATGGATTTTGGTTATAAAAGACAAATTTGTTCTAACTGAAGGTTACTTTCATATCCTGTTTACTCTTTACTTTTTTTGCTTTAAATTATCATTGCAGTGATTGACCATGACTTCCAGTATGTTATCTTTTTAATTTATTTACAATGTTTAATGTATTCTGTATTTTATGTGTTTTCCTGTTTATTGTGTGTCTTGTGTGACTTAACATCAGAGTCGATCCCTTGCCTGGGATCGCTCCAACCGCGGCCTGCGGATTTTACCATCGTGAGCTCGCCGTCTCGGGAGAGGCTAGTAGGGAGCTCCATCGACGCAGAGGCTCGACCAGCCCCAATGCGGGATCCGATCGTCAGCGTGGGGGAGCTGACATCCGCCTGATGCAGGAGCCGATCGCCCCGATGCAGAGGCCCCAGACGCTGCTGGCTTTGGGAGTCAAGATCATCCCGTCAATGGAGGGCTCGAGGCCACTGGCCGCAGGAGAACAAAGAAGGGAAGAGATTGAACTTTTATTTCCACCTTCCATCACAGTGAGGAATGTGGAGGAGTCACTGTGGTGGATGTTTATGTTAAAATGTATTTTGTGTGTTACGTTGTTTTTTATTTGTATGACTGACTTGGTAAATGAAATTCATCGTATGTTGCAAAACATACTTGGCCAATAAAGTATTATTGGGATTGTGTTTGGGATTGTGATTGGTATATTGGCTGTTTTTCCCAATACTATATGTATTTACCCACGATACTCAGTTATTGTGGACAATCGTCAATAACGGACACCAATCCGACCCCCCCTCCCTACGGTCCGATATAACGAGGGTTATCTGTAATATGTTGCGGGGAACACAGTAGATTCTGAATGACAGAACAAGCCAAGGGGTCATAAACCTAACACTTGCTCCTATTTCTTTCACCTTTCTCTCTCCCAATCCTTTAAGAAAGAACTGCAGATGCTGGAAAAATTGAAGGTAGACAAAAATGCTGGAGAAACTCAGCGGGTGAGGCAGCATCTATGGAGCGAAGGAATCTCTCTCCCAATCCTACCTATTTCTGTGACCATCCTGGTAAAAGCTCTCTCCTAATTCACTTACTTCAGTGCGCTGATGAAACCAGCTGCGTAACCTTTTCTCCTTTATTCACTTTAGAACTATTGATGTTTAGTGATAACTATTATTTATTGACATAATAGTGAACTATTGATGGGTGCCCATTCCTGCACCATTGAAAAATTATTTCCTATGGTTTAGTTCCTCGAGTACATCTCACTCTCATCCCTGTGACTGTCATATGCTGAGAGAATGGAGCGGCTGGGCTTGTACACTCTGGAGTTTAGAAGGATGAGAGGGAATCTTATTGAAACATATAAGATTGTTAAGGGTTTGGACACGCTAGAGGCAGGAAACATGTTCCCGATGTTGGGGGAGTCCGGAACCAGGGGCCACAGTTTAAGAATAAGGGGTAAGCAATTTAGAACGGAGACGAGGAAACACTTTTTCTCACAGAGAGTTGTGAGTCTGTGGAATTCTCTGCCTCAGAGGGTGGTGGAGGCCGGTTCTCTGGATACTTTCAAGAGAGAGCTAGGTAGGGCTCTTAAAGATAGCGGAGTCAGGGGATATGGGGAGAAGGCAGGAACGGGGTACTGATTGGGGATAATCAGCCATGATCACATTGAATGTCGGTGCTGGCTCGAAGGGGCCGAATGGCCTGCTCCTGCACCTATTGACTATTGTCCATTGTCTATCCCTGCTATTCCTCCAGTTTAGATCATCAAGGAGTTGTTGGAAAGTGGTGGCACATTGCCTGTACATTTGGGACTTCTGAATTCCATGAAACTCATCCTCTCCTTCTTTTACCTTATTCGCACTAGACTCATGATCTTTCACCATCACTTTCTGGTGTCTGTAGTAGCCATTTATAAAAATCTGTCACTACAGTGTCAGTTTGTAGGTTTCTTCTGGCACTAATTCCTCAACATTTGTCAATATCACCTTATCATCTCCTACCCTTTATATTTCCTTTGCAAACTACCACCTCATCTACAACCTACCTTTCCTCTTCTAAGCCTTGGGAATGCATTGCACTTTCAATTGTCATTCCCATATTTCCTGTAGCTTCCAGTTTGATTGTCTTAATCAAAGTTCAGCCCTTGCCATTGCAAAGTCTGTTACTCAGCCCATCCTTCAACCTTGATGAAAATAACTCAAACTATACTCTACCCGCACCTCCGCACCATTTTCCACTGAAAGGCCTGCAATGCCTGATTCTATTCCTATTCGTCAAGAGTCAAGAGTGTTTTATTGTCATATGTCCCAGATAGGACTGGGCAGTGGTCACACCTTTTTGCAGTCTTTTTAGTTCCTGGACGTTCAAGTTGCCGAACCAGGCAATGATGCAACCAGTCAATATGCTCTCTACTGTGCCCCTGTAGAAGTTCAAGAGAATCCTCTTTGACATACAGAATCTCCGTAATCTTCTCAGGAAGTAGAGGTGCTGATGTGCCTTCTTTATAATTGCATCAGTGTGCTGGGTCCAGGAAAGATCTTCGGAAATATGCACGGCCAGAAATTTAAAGGTTTTGACCCTCTCCACCATCGTCCCATTGATATAAACAGGATTGTGGGTCCTCATTCTTCCCCTTCCTATTCCAAATGCTCTTCTGGAGAAACAAGAAACTGCAGATGCTGGAATCTTGAGTAAAACACAACATGTTGGAGTAACTTTATGGGTAAGGCAACATCTATGGAGGATATGGATAGGTGATATTTTGGGTTGGGACCCTACCTTGCCCTTCATCAATCAGGGTTCAGTATAGAAGTTGGGATGAGCTCCAGAGAAGCTGAGTTACTTCAGCACTTTGTGTCTTCTTTTGTAAACTAACATCTGAAGTTCCATGTGTCTACATTTTATGCTCAACTGCGAAATCTCCTGCAGGTATACATACGTTGAAGAGGTTCTACTCGTGTTTGAAGACAAGTCTTGACCGGCAACATCATCTATCCATGGTCTCTAGAGATGCTGCCTGACCCACTGAGTTACTCCAGTGCTGTGTCTTTTTTGCAGAAGTTGGGATGTTACATTACAGTTGTACAATGCATTGGTGAGGCCATATTTGGAGTACTGTGTTCAGCTTTGGCCAAACTGCTATGGAAAGGATGTTATTAAGTTGGAAAATGCGTAGAAAACATTTTGGAGGATGTTGCCGGAACTCGAGGAACTAAACCATGGGGAAAGATTGGCAGGTATGGACTTTATTTTTTGGAGCGCAGAAGGCTGGGGGATGATCGCATAGAGATGTGTAAAATCATGAGGTGAATAGATAAAGGTGAATACTTTACCCAGGGTAGGGGAATCAATAACCAGAGTACATAGGTTTAAGGTATTCTCCAGAGATGCTGCCTGACCTGCTGAGTTACACCAGCATTTTGTGTTGTTCCTTGGTAAACTGGGATCTGCCGTTCCTTGTTTCTACTCATTTAGTTTAGTCTAATTTATTGTGACGTGTGCCAAGGTACAGTGAAATGCTTTTGTTGCGTGCTAACCAGTCAGCAGAAAGACTATATGTGATTCCAATTGAGCCATCCACAGTGTACAGAAAAATTATAAAGGGGGAAAAAAGCGCAAGATAAAGTCCAGTAAAGTCAGATTAAAGTTAGTCTGTAGGTTACTAACGAGGTAGATAATAGCTCAGTACCACATCTACCTGTTCGTAGAATGGTACAATTGCCTGACAACAGCTGGGAAGAAACTGTCCTAAATCTGGAGGTGTGCATTTTCACACACTGTACCTCTTGACTGATGATAGAGGGGAAAAGGAGTGATTCTGACTTGTTTGTGCCTCAAAATTGCATCCATTAGCACACACCCTTTATGGGTAAGTCACACATATACACTAATTTATTCTCATTAGATTGCTCTGATCATTTTCAGGTTGATTCATGACTATGGAAAAAATAGATTCAAGCAGAACTGGATATGATTCCACCCAGTACCGCTGAAATTTACCCAACATTAGACATGTCTTATACGTCTGACTCGTATCAACAGAAATTAGATGTCAAGTGCGAGAGCCACAACGTAGTCTTATAACACAAAGAGAGCAAACCCAATTGCAGATTTGCAAGAAGACGGAATTTAACGCCTCTTTTGTCCATTGATGTAAAGTTCCTTGCATCTGTCATCCTTAGTTTTTAACACCATTATGTAATGTCTCATATCTTATAGCAATCCTTCAACACGATTCACGGGAGGGATACAAACTGTGATCTTATGGTGACAGACATAGCTGGGGGAGGGAAGATGTGAGAGGGGAAGGGCAATGTGATACACGTGCTAAAGATACAAATCGTCCCGATGCTCTCCTTCACTTTTATGACAGCTATATCTATGGCTCTGTCATTGTTGCCACGGAGAGAGGTGCTTCAAGGCTCGAACAAGCTTCCTGGGCTTTGCAGCTGCAATGACAAGGCAGCTGCGATTCTAGGAACCATCTTGGAAAGGTTCTCTCACATGAATGTAGGCAAAAGCCACCCCATTACTTTTTAACTGGACTTTGTGATATTTTCCTGAATTTGTGTGACACCAGATCAGGAACCGATGCTACACACAGCTCCCATTCAGCTTCGCACATAGCATGAACTTCATGTATTAGATATTAGATTTATGATCACAATCTCTCTCCAAGGGTGCTTTTTGTGAGAGAATTGCAATGAAATACATATTACAGGAATCATATAATTGTCATATAAAATCTAATTTTTTGGGGTAAATTTCTATTAAAATACCACAACGAATTACTGTAATATTAAGAAACTGGAGTGCCATTTCACCTTGTGCACATCAGCTACAGCTAAACATATTGGATTTATTTTATGCTTTTGAACAAAATGTCACTTTCACATATGCCATTGAATTGAGGTATGTCATTAATATTGATGAGGAATCTGATGTTACAAAACAGGAATTAAACGAAGCCTTAGAAGAAACAATGAAATAGATTTGCATTTCTTTCCGAGCATGAGTTGGCCGAAGCATTTTAGTAAAGTGTTGAACACAATTTCTGTTTGGTTATAATAAGCTGTTCCCCTCAGATTACAAATATGACCTTGCAGATACAACAATGCCTTGGCTTTTGGTTTGGAGATTTAATTCATGCTTGCCGACATCTTCAGCTGCTGGTTCAAATTACTGCTGTAGACCTTGACTGAAGTCAATATTTGTGAATGATTACTGCAAAATCAGAAGCCTAGAATCTGACAGAACAGTTACTGCCATAAGCAAGAGTATCAGATGACAGTGGGTTTGAGGAATTTAATGCTGCCAGCACCAAACATTTTCCACGTTCTGTTTAGAAATTAATGATTTCAATTAATCTCAAAAGTCAAAATAAGAAAATTAAGGTTTTTTTTAATACATTATTTTGCTTTCAGCAACTTGCAAAAACAAATCGAAACATATTCAAATAATAAACTGAAGAAATAAACAGAAATGTTGATGAGAGCACAAATTCTTTGAGTGACAATTAAGTAGGGTATAGGCATGGTCTACATCAGCAGCTGAAGGTTAGAGGAATTGGGGAGATGTGGGATAGATATTTGTAAATATTTATAAATTAATATATGAATGACCTAGACATTAAGTCGGGTATAGGCATGGTTTATATCAGCAGCTGAAGGTTAGGGGAGATGGGGAGATGTGGGATATATATTTGTAAGTATTTATAAATTAATATGTAAATGACAGAGACATACATGTAGATGGGTTGGTGAGTAAGTTTGCTGGAAGAGTTGCAGACAGTGAGGAATGCTGAGAGAAGATACATCGGGATATAGACCAGCTGCAGAAATGGGCAGAGAAGTGGCAGATGGAGTTTAACTTGAGCAAGTGTGAGGTGATGGACTTTGGGCGGTTGAACGCAAGGATAGAGTATACTGTTAATGGTCTGATCCTAAACGGCATTGATGTGCAGAGGAATCTTGGAGTCCAAATTCATAGCTTACTGAAGTTGATGGGATGGTTAAGGCATATGGTATGCTTGCCTTCATTGCTAGGGGCATTGAATATAACAGTCAGGAAGACATGTTGAGTTTCATAGGACTTTAGTTAGGCTGCATTAAGATTATTGCACGCTGTTCTGATTGCCTCATTACCAAAAAGATGTGGAGGCTTTGGAGAGGGTGCAGATGAGGTTTACCAGAATGCTGCCTGGATTAGAGGGTTTCAGCTACACTGAGGTTAGATATGCCTGGATTGTTTTCTCTGGAATATAGGAAGTTGAGGTGAGACGATAGAAAATTGTGAGGGGCATAGATAGGGCATTCAGTAGACAATCAGAATGACCAAAACTGGAGGGCATAACGGAAGGTGAGAGTTTCATGCAGATGCGGGACAAGTTTTTTTTACACTGAGAGTGGTGGGGGCCTGAAACGCATTACCAGGGGTGGTGGTGGAGGCAGATATGATAGTGGATAGAGGTATGGAAGTGCAGAGAGTAGAGGGATATGGATCATGTACAGGCAGATGAGATCAGTTTAACTTGCCAAGGGGCCCGTTCTTATGCTGTATGGTTCTATGCTCTATGTTATAAATCTCAACTGTTTGCAGCTGCCTTACCAACTGTTTCTTGTGCAAAAACATTGGAATGATGCAATGTTATCCGCGTTCGATCCTGACCCCCAATGCTGTCAGTGTGCGTTTGCATGTTCTCCTTGTAACCATGTGGGATCCCCCAGTGGCCCTGGTTTCATTCCACATAGCAAAGACATGCAGGTCGGCAGATTAATTGGCCACTTTAAATGGTCCCTAGTGCGTAGGTGAGTTATAGCATCGGGGGGGGGGGGGGGGGGGAGGGAATAGGGAGAGTACAATGGGATTAGTGTAACAGTGCTTGGTCGGTACAGACTTGATGGATTGAAGGGCATGTTTTTGTACTGCAACAATTCTGTGATTCTATAGCTGAATGATAACAAAAACAAAATATTTGTAAGAAAGAAAATTGCAAGCGAAGAAAATAATAATAATTTTAAAAATAAATTCAGGGGATTCATTTCACAAAATTATAGAATGCAACAGCACAAAAACAAATAGGTTAAGTTTGCATGATACTTTCTGCTGGTTACCAGTCAGGCTGCACCCCATTGTTTGTACCCATGATTTTTTAATATTCTTCTTTATCTACATTTTAGCACAAGAAAAGGCTTGGAGAAAGGGAGGGATTGAGGCCAATTAAGAAAGGCCTTATTCTTGGGCAAGCTCCATTAAGCCTCACACATTGCACAATGCTGCCATCTAATATCTGCTCATACCCAGACTTATGGCAAGCCTGTTCAATTGAACTGCAATATAGATGCATATGCACATCTATTGCCTCTCAATACCCATGAATATGAACAACAACAGAATACACTAAACATAGAGGAACTGAAGGAGGAAGAGGGAATACAAGACAGAGAATAGACATAAAGGAGAGAGGAGGAGTGACATGGACGAGAAAGCTAACGAAAGACAGCACAGGTGAGTGGGACCATTTGACTAAGACTTTTGTCCAGAGTCAAGAGTTTGATTGTCATACAAAAATGGAGCAATGAAATTCTTACTTGCAGCAGCACCACGGACTTGTAGACATAGTACTCAATACATATTATAATAAGCAAACATAAAAAAAGTTCAATTAAAACAACCAATATAGCTTAGTTTATTGTCACAAGTACCGAGGTACAGTGAAAAGCTTTAGTTGCGTGCTGACCAGTCAGCGGAAAGACAATACATGATTACAATCAAGCCATTCACAGTGTATAGATACATGGTAAAGGGAATAACGTGAATAACGTTTAGTGCAAGAAAAAGTTCAGTAGAGTGCGATCAAAAGTTGTCTGAGTGTCTCTAATGAGGTAGATAGCAACTCAGGACTGCTCTCTAGTTGTCGATAGGATGATTCGACAGCTGTAGACACAGTGGTTTGCTATTGATTGTTAAAAAATAAAAGCACATCCCCAAGGCAATTAAAAGGCTAAAGGCAAATCATCTGGAAGCACATTTCTTGGAGACTACTCAATCTGCCGAGACATTCGCTGTTTTGCAGCAAAGAGAATGTGATAAGGAACATTAGTCTTTTATGTTGTTGAATTACATAAATGAAAACTGGTTTGTTTATTTGTGGGCAGTGACCCATGTATGTACTTCATCAGAAGGTCGGAACTCACACATGGTTCCATGTTACTATTTGCATTTCAATGCAGAATGCATTGTGGACTGAATATTTATTGATCCATCTGCTGCAGAGAGACCTTATGCCCTTTGGCAGAGCAGCAGGAACTAGGGGCTGAAGGCCATGGGTGTATACATGTTTTATCCCAATTCAGTCAGAGGCTTTTCTGGAATTGCAGTGATACTTTTAACATTACAAAGGAATATTTTCTATTTGCTTCCTTTTAACAACAATCTGGTCTGGTTTCAAACGAGTATCCAGAAATGCACAATATGAATTGAACATAATGATCGAAAATTTCATCAATGGTTGGCAGGGCTAGACATGTTATATTGTTTTCGTCAGTTTAAATGGATCTGAATTTTGAAGTTGAACAGTGTGCACAGCAATAATTATGTAACACATTTTTAATGCCATTATGGCAAGGAATTTACAGACAAATCGGTTTAAGTACAGTGGCACACACCTGGGGACTTCAAGCTCAATTCAATATTCAATAAGATCATGTACGAGTCCTCAGTGCTGACCATGTCTCACGTCCCTTAGAGTCCAAATATTGAATTGCTTCAGGTTTGAACAGACTCAGAGCATCTACTGTCAGTGAGCAGAGAACTGCAATGATTCTGCTGAATAAAGAATTTCTCATTATCTCTGTGTAAATGACCATCACCTATTCCACTGACTGTGTCCCATAATTTCAGGAATTTTATGCCCCATTATTTTAGCCTCATAATTTTAGACTATTGGGGCAGCACAGTAGCACAGCGGTAGAGTTGCTGCCTAATAGCACCAGGGAACCAGGTTCAATCCTGACAATGGGCATTGTCCTTATGGAGTTTGTACATTCTCCGTGTGACCGTATGGATTTTCTCCAGTTGCTCCGGTTTCCTCCCACACAGGTTAATTGGTTATAGTAAAATTGTAAATTGTCCTTAGTGTGTAGGATAGTGCCAGTGCATGTGGTGATTGCTGGTCGAAGCTGATTCGGTGGGCCGAAGGGCCAGTTCCGTGTTGTGTCTCTAAAGTCTAAAGATTAAAAGACTATGCGCCCCATATTTGTTTCTCCTTTCAGACAAAACAGTCTCCTACAATCTGATTAATGTCAACTACTCTCAATATTTCACGCGTCTCAATGAGATTCTTCTGGACCCGAAATTGGTAAACTGCATTTCAATAGTAATCTAATGTATGTGAAGGCCTCATTGTACCATTTGTAACTTGGTAAAAATAATATGTAGTTGGATACATCTTTGCATTATTGCACTGCCTTACAATGAAGATCATAATCTTATTTTTATATGTACAATGGTGAACAAATCATACATGTTGTGGATTCCTGGGAACATTATCAAATTCAGTTATAGGGAGGGTTAAATTGGTGATGTGCTGAAGCAATAGGATTCTGTAGAGAAACACACTGAATACCTGTTTACGCTCTCTGAAGATGGACCACATGACATGTTTATAGAAGATATGAATCTACAATTTGTTTTGTTACACAATACAACGATATGGCAAGAGGACCTCTTAAAAAACAAAATGTATCCATTCATTTCAATCCCCTTCCCACCCTGAATCGCAAACTATATGCGTTGAAAATATTTAATGCAACTTAAAATCATAACTAAGAGTTTACAAAAGTGAGAAAAAAAATTCATAAAACATGGGTTTATCGTGGGTTGGATTGAAAACAAATAATTGAGAAAAAGATATGGGTATGGTAGGTTACACAACTGACAGCTGGAGCTCGGAACTATCGATTCCGAGACAGCAAAGTGACTTCCATCGAGGTAGCTGGTGAATTTAAATGAAAATAACTACTGGACTGGTAACAACTGGAACGTTGTAAAAAAATTACCATGTTTCAAGGGAGGAAAATTGACATTCTTATCTGGTCTTGAACTTATCACAGCAGAGGCAACAATGTGGTACATTTTTAACAGTTTTGGACAATTAAAATATACAATAAATTTTGGCATTGACAGCATGTTTGGATGTTATGTATTCATGTTGTTTTTCAAAATGCCTCAAGAATAAAATCATAATGAGTGGGAGATGCAGAGGTATGTGGAGAGAGCAGAATAATGGGGTTTAAATTTGATTGAGTCAACAAAGAGCTAAAGCCAATATCACAAACATTAAAGGGGACATACAATGCTGGAGTAATTCAACAGGTCAGGTAGTATCTCTGGAATATGTGGATAGTTGACGTTTAGAGTCGAGACAGTTTTTCAGAAGTCTGAAAGGGTCTTGACCTGAAATGCCATCTATACATGTTCTCCAGAGATGCTGCCTGACCTGCTGAGTTACTCCAGCACTTTGTGTCTTTTTGTATATTAACAAGCATCTGCAGTTCCTTGTTTCTACATCACACACGCTTGTCTTTCATGGATTTTAAATCAAAAGATAAGTAAAATAATCACGAGAACATTTTCGATTTTTATCTTAAATACTGCTTCTGACACAAAGAAAATACTTCTTTGTTTAATTTTAATTCCACTATCTAGAGTGTGGCAGGATAAGAGGCAAATCACCCTGCTCCAATTAGTTCTGTTCCTTGAATTTCATTTTCCATAACTGGGATTAATCCCATGTAGGAAATGTAATTCACATCGTCACCCAGCGCCTCTGAATGTTTTACCATTTTCAGAGCTTTGTGCAGGAATTTGTTACCTTACTTTCATATTTGATAACAACATGGAAGGGACCATTCAGCCCATCAAATCTATGCCAGCTCAGAGCAATCCCAACAGCTCAGTAAAGCTGCTGCCTCTTACCGCCAGAGACCCGGGTTTGATCCTGATCTCGGGTGCTGTCTGTGTGGAGTTTGCACACTCTCCCTGTGACTGTGTGGCTTTCATCCAGGTCAGGGGTTCCCAATCTTTCTCGTCCCGTTTACCTCTAGCAACTTTTCGAAAGTAAATTTACCCCCACCCTGTTTAGTTCAGTAATTTGAGTTGACACTTCTACCATAATAAAGCAAACGACAAAGGGGAAATTTTAAAATACTGTTTTAACAAATCCAGAATCAACAGATTTACCCCGGGTAGGCAAAATTTACCCCAGGTTGGGAACACTTGCTCCGGTTTCCTCGCACATCCCAAAGACGTGCAGGTTTGTAAATTAATTAGCCTCTGTAAAAATAGCCTCTATGTATGGAGTGAAAGAGAAAGCGAGCAATTTACTCTAGGACTACTGTGAACAGACGATCAATGGTCTTTGTGCCAAAGGACCTGTTTCCATGCTGTATCTCTGAACTAAACAAACACCTCCCCAACACTTATATTCCCACAACCCATTTTCTTTCATGCTCACTAACACCAAGCTCCTGTGATCCTCCCACCTACACTGGAGGTATTTACAGAAGCTAAATAACCCATCAAATAGCATATGTTTAGAATCACTCCAACCAAAGAGTTGTGTGAGAACACGGTGCATTAATTGAATAGGTCCTGCACTGTTGTCAAAACTCCACCTAACTGATGGATTATAAATGGGTACAGAAATATAAGATCCCAATATTTTAGGAAAAATGAAATTGCTATTTCAGTGAAAATGCTCTTCACTTATTACACAGGTAATAAAGTAAAGAAGTTATTTTACTTCTAAATTGGATGATTTATACTGGTATAGTGGATATATCAGTAATTCATCAAGTTTTGTGTGGCATGGTTTCAATGGGCCAAAGGATATGTTCCATGCTGTATCTCTCCACAAATCAACGTACTACAGCTTTACCTCAAAAGATTTCTGAAAAGCCCAGATTCAAGTATCAGTCTTCCTCACCGACCATCACGTTATTCTGGTGTTATCCTGATGAATATTGATTAGGCTACCAGAATAGCAAGTACCTGTCACAGTTCAGTAACAATATCTCCTCACTAACCATCAACACTGGTGTACCTTGTGGCTGGCTGCATGTTCTGTCCCCTGCTTTCCTTTCTATTAATACCCATGAATTTCCAGCTAATCACAGCTTCAATTCCACCTACAAATTGGCCAAGGACACCACGGCTGTTGGCCTAATCACAGATGGTGATGAGTCAACACACAGGAGTGAACTAGGACACCTATTGAGTGATACCACAAAAACTATCTCAATGGTTCAATCAATGTTTCTTTATTGTTACGTATGCACAGCACAGTGACATTCTTTTGCACAACCTATAAATGCACAGTCACCATATTTTCTCACCATTTACAAAGAAACAGAAACAGTTCAGTCTAAAGTTTGGTCCACACGTTGGAGGTACTGGAGTACCCCTGATCCAGGTAAGCCCAGGTAGGCACAAATTGCTGGAATAAGTCGGCAGGACAGACAGTATTTCTGGTCGAGACCCTTCTTCAGACTGTGCATCAGACTCAATCTGAAGAAGGGTCTCTACCTGAAACATCACCCATTCCTTCTCTCCATATATGCTGCCTGTCCCGCTGAGTTACTCCAGCAATTTGTCTATCAGGTTCTTGAACTGACTTATCTCAGTATTAGAACACTATGGATCACCTCTTGTCCGAACATAGATTTGTTTCCAATTAGTTTTTTTGCACTAAGGTCGTGTTTTTATTTCCAGTTTTTTTCTTCTCACTGTCTTGATTACTATACGTATAATTTATATCTGTGTGTAGGGAGGAACTGCAGATGCTGGTTAAAACCAAAGCCAGACACAAAAAGCTGGAGTAACTATATCTGTGTGTTGTCCGAGTCTATGAGTCTGTGATGCTGCTTTAGTTTTAGTTTTAGAGATACAGCGTAGAAACAGGCCCCTCAACCCACTGAGTCCATGCTGACCAGCGATCACCCATACACTAGTTCTATCCTACACACTCGGAACAATTTACAGAAGCCAATTAACTTACACACCGGCGCGTCTTTGGAATGCAGGAGGAAACCGGAGCATCCGGAGAAAACCCACAGGGTCACAGGGAGAACGTACAAACTCTGTACATGCAGCACCCGTAGTCAGGATCGAACCCGTGACTCTGGCGCTGTGAGGCGCCAACTCTACCATTGTGCCACTGTGCCGCCCTTGCTGCAAGCAAGCTTTTCATTGTACTTGTGCATCACGTTCGGCTTGATTTGACTTGAAGAATTTAAAAGGAGGGAAGGTGAAAAGGCACAATCAAGCAGCCTCAGCACCATGCAGGCAATTACTGAATCCGTTTAAGAGCTGTGATCAGAACCTGTCATGAGAAAAGCCTGGAGGAACCTACACGAACTTCCCAAAAGTTTAATTGAACAGCTGTGCATCTTGTGTAATTGATTTTTACTGCTTACATAAAACAGGTTAACATGAGGTAAGGAGAGATAACATGCTCTCAGTGGTTTAAGAACCATCACTAAGAAATCCCCGGACAATGGGCTGAATATTAAATTAAAAGGTCCATTTACTGGGCGGTGAATGAATGCAAATGCCTGAATTTGTTATGGTAATATATATTTTTAGAAAATATATTTTTTTGTAGCAGGAGATCAAATTAGAAAATGAACAGCTTATTTTCATGCTTTTTGACCTCTAAACTATTTGTCAGGTTGATCCTAAAATTTGCTCAGTGTTGGCGTTGAACATTAGTTTCCTATAGATGCCTCTTCAAAATGTTGATTCTCCTAAAAGAATTAAGGGAAGGTCTGCATTTATGCAGAACCTTTCACATCCTTTCCAGTGACTTCAGGCAATGAGTTACATTTTGAAGGGTGGCCACAACTGTATTGTGGACATTGTGGCAGTAAATTTGCATTTAGCATTGATCCAACACCTTTTGGTACGTTTGCATGATGGGTGAAGAAGGGTCTCGACCAGAAACATCACCAATTCCTTTCCTCCAGAGATACTGTCTGACCCGCTGAGTTTTTTGTGTCTTCCTTCTGCATGATGGATGATCATTGATTAGGCCACCAGGATAGCTATCTCACAATCCACGGGTAGCTTACAATCCAAGAGTATGAACATTGAATGCTCCAATTTTAGGTAACACCCCCTCGACCCCTTTTCCCTCTTCTCTTCCCTGTGCCTCATCCTGGTCTGGACCCGTTTCTCCCACTATGCTGCCTTCCTTTTTCCTTTTCCCTTGTCTCCTTCCATCTATATACCTCCCTCTGGCTTTTCATTTCACTCCTCTTCTTTCCTCATCTTTAACCCTTTTGTCTCCTTTGTCATTACTAGCCTTTGTCCATTCATCTTCCAATCAACTCCCCCTCACCTGTATCCATCTATCACTTGCCAGGCTTTGTCCCACACCCTGCCCACCTCTTTTCCAACTTTCTCCCCCACCTCCACTCAGTCTGAAGAAGGGTCCCAAACTTTTATACGGAATTTGTACATTCTCCCTGTGACCAGGTGGATTTTCTCCGGGTGCCACCCCACTCCAAAGACAAATAGGTTTGTAGGTAAATTGGCTTTGGTAAAAAGGTTGCAAATTGTCACTGGTGTGTAGGATAGTGCTTGTGCATGGGGTGATCTCTGGTTGGCATGGACTTGGTGGTCGAACGGCCTCTTTCGGCACTGTATCTTTAAAGTCTAAAGACCTGAAATGTTGCCTATCAATGTTGCAGGGCTGCCAACTCTCACGCATTGAGCGTGAGAATCACACATTTGGCCAAATTCTCACGCTCTCACGCTGATCACAAATTTCTCACGCTCTGTAGTGAGAAATTCTGTGATCAACAAAAATTTCAAAACTCATATCAATGCATGGGCCGCGGGTGTTGGGGAGCCAGGGCTGAGGGAGGGATGGAAGCAGAAGCAGCGGCGGGGACGGATGCGGACGGGGATCCGGTGCTGGCGAGGATTTGCCGGGCTGGCGAGTGTTTGCTGCCGGGCTGGCGAGATGCTCGCTGCAGCTCCGGCCATTGAGCAGCCTCAGGGCAAGAGTCCCGGGCTGTCGGAGGTGTCGGAAGCGTTGCGCCGCTGCAATGAGAATCTCTGTGCTGAATTCGCCCTGGTGACCGGCATGGATCAGGCTGCGGCTCGGTGCATCCTGGAGGACAACCAGTAGCTGCTGGAAGTAAGTCCCAAGCACTGGGTAGAAACGATGGAAGATAGTGGCCTTCAAATAGGGGTGGTTGGAGAAAGCATCCTGCTTGCCTGCTAGATTTTCACTTACTGTAACTGCAGGAAAAATGTTCCCGATGTTGGGGGAGTTCAGAACCAGGGGTCACAGTTTAAGAATAAAGGGCAGGCCAGTTAGGACTGAGATGAGGACAAACTTTCTTCACGCAGAGAGTTGTGAATCTGTGGAATTCTCTGCCACAGAAGGCAGTGGAGGCCAATTCACTGGATGTTTTCAAGAGAGAGTTACATTTAGCTCTTGGGGCTAGCGAAATCAAAGGCTATGGGGAAAAAACAGGAAAGAGGTACTGATTTTAGATGAACAACCATGATCATATTGAATGGCAGTGCTGGCTCGAAGGGCCGAATGGCCTATTCCTGCACCTATTTTCTATGTTACTATGATTGAGTATATGGCAATCAAACTCGACCACTTGATTTTGAAGTATTCATGCATGCTGGAGGTATAAGGTAGTCATAGAGTGATACAGTGTAAAAACAGGCCCTTCGACGCAACTTGCACACACCCGCCAACATGTCCCAGCTACACTACCTGCTTTAGGTCCATATCCCTCCAAACCTGTCCTATCCATGTATCAGTCTAAATGTTTTTTCAAATGTTGGGATAGTCCCTGCCTCAACTACCTCCTCTGGCAGCTTGTTCCATACACCCACCATCCTTTGTGTGGAAAAAGTTATCTTAAAAATACTTCAAACAAAAAACATTAAAATCATACTTCTACAATGCACTAAAACATGATTTTAATACATCAAATTTCAAAAAGTCCCTACCGTGGGAGGGGGTGACACCCCACTTCCACACCCTCTCCCCACTCGGTTCCTCCACACCCTCGCCGGGTACCCCCCAAGGCCAGCGATCAGTGATTGCTCAGCCCCCCCCACTTTCAAAAACACTCCGTGGCCCCTGGTTCACACGGAGAACACTGCCAGATGTGAACAGGGAACTGAGGCCAGTTATCCGTGATGTCTGGATCCCAATGCTCAGCGCTTCGTGTTTCGGAGTTGGCTAATGTTATTGATTTGTAATTAGCCTGATTTGTAATTAGTTGACAAAACCGTAATTTATTCATCCGGAATATCCAGGGGGATGGGATAAGTGTAATATTAAAATCACATGCAAGGTGTCAAGCTGTCTGTCACAACATCCAGCCCCGATAA
Source organism: Malacoraja senta (assembly GCA_038087875.1). Taxonomy (NCBI): domain Eukaryota; kingdom Metazoa; phylum Chordata; class Chondrichthyes; order Rajiformes; family Rajidae; genus Malacoraja; species Malacoraja senta. The sequence continues at coordinate 3,200,086 of CM075986.1, read as the reverse complement.
CCCATTATTTCCTTCATTTAAATATTGGGAAGGTAGCACTATTGTCATTTGCCACTCAACTGTTATGTTTGTTTACATCACTGACTATTTCTAACCCCCCCCCCCACCCCTAATTCCTTTGACAGGTTGAAAAGAAATGTCCCCAATCTCATTTTATTAATTGAACACGCAGATGAACATCCTCAAGGAGTGTAATCAGATGGAAACTGATTCAGATGCGATGTTTTAGAGCTTGTTCAAAGAAGGGGCATATTTTAAAGGAGTGACAGAGATACCTGCAGGGGAATGTGTCAGGAGGTTATTATTTGTCTTTCGTTTTAGCTTGAACCAGGACATTTGAAGATTCAAAGTTTAATATAGTAATTGTGCTGATACTGACTCCAACCAACCTCGCAATGAATATCATCCATTCCGGAGGTTTTATTTTTCTGATGCCATTTAAACTTCAATTGGATTTCAATCACTTCAATGTAAAAGTAGTTGTAAATGGGGAGCATTGGAACAAAAATTTGCCCTCGGTACATATTAACTGTAATATAATAATGTATGCATGTTGCAATCAAAACAGAGATATTTTTATCATTGTTGTGTTATGAATACCACAGAAAATATTATGTACTCTCAAGATCACATTTAATAGAATAATATTGCTTAAATATATAGTTATTCGACTTTGCATTTCAGAAAAGTCCCAGCCGAGCGGAAGACAGCAAAATACTGAAAATATTGGGGGTGAAAATGACTTCAGGACATTTTGTTAGGAAAATGAAGGAAATGATAACAGAATACTGAGTGAGTATAATTTTATGGATGAGAAATTGTGTTCAACCAATTGATGACTTCTTTGACAAAGTAACTAGCATGTTAGATAACAAGGAAGCCAATGTATGTAGCAAATTTTGTTATGCAAAATTTGGTCTGTGAAGTGCCCCATAAAGGATTACCGCATTAGATAAGCATCTATGGACTTAATAGGTGCTTAACGTAATAAGTAATAGGTTAAGTCCAGGGGGTCAGATATGGGGCTTTATGTGTGGGCCAGATATTGTCAGTGCAGAGGGGCTAGGAACAAGGCCAAGTGTGCATCCAGAGTCAAGGTCTGGAATAGTAATAGGGGTGCAGTCAAAGCTGGGACAGCTTTCAAAGTGTTCAGCAGTGGGAATCTAAGCAGGTAAGCAGCTATGATCAGGGTAGAATAGGGGGCCAGGTGTAAGGCTGGACTCAGGGTCAGGAATGAGAGAAGGTATGCAACTGGAGTCAGGGTCAGGAGTAGTACCAGGTGTGCAGTGAGACCCAGGTTGGTCAACATGGGCCAAGTGTTTGATTATAATCTGATTTCCATACATGAATATACTAAGATCATTCATGTGCTGCACCTGTTGATCAGAGCCTGGCTCTACTGTGGAATGTAATTAAGAATGATATTTAGCCTAACCTTATTCATAGCTAATACAATTTAAAGCATAAATATTACATTCAAGTGTAAGTTAAAAGACTCGCTACAGTATGCACCAGATTGTACAATTTCAAGCTGAAAAATGCAAAAGCTCTATACCAATGGGAGGGGGGACATCACCCCCCCCCCCCTCGGTCACTACGCTCCCTCGGGCTTGGTCTCTCGCAATTTTTCACTCCCAACTCTCACCCAATGTTGCCAGCCTTAATGTTGTTCAGCGATGCAGCCTAATCCGCTGAGTTAATGCAACACTTTGTAATATGTTTGTAAGCCAGCATCTGCAGTTCCTTGTGCCTATAGCACAACAACCTTGCTCTGTTTCCACTTAGTGCAATGAGATTAGTTTTGTTTAAATATACGGCGTGAAAACAGGTCCTTCGGCCCACCGAGCCTGAGCCGACTGTGTCTGACTGCCAACTATATAATATAGAAGAATGCAGACTCTGTTAAAAATGGATTAAATCAACGGGCAGTAAGGCAGCAAAGAGGAAGAACACAGTATTTTTTTAAAGTGAGAAACGGGTAAATGTTTGTGCACTGAAAGATTTTGATGAGCTGATTCCATGTGAATCAGAAAATAAACATTCTGGCATGTAAGCGGTGAAGGCAGAAGATCATGTGTTCACCTTCATTGGAGTGCAAACAGATGGGTCTGGCTGAGATTGTACTGGGCTGTTTTTGTCTCTGTGCTTGAGCAAATAAACTAAAGCAGCTTTTGTTCACTGGATGAACTTGAGGAATGAGTAGGTTTATCTGTAAAAACTGATTGAGGAAAATGGACCTGCACTTCCAAAAATTTAGAAAAAAATGTGATATCAATAAAAGTAATACAGTGCTGAATAGCGTTTGACAAAGTAGGTGCTGAGCTGTTATTAGCTGGAAAATGTAGAATGAGAGGACAGTGTCTATGGAACTGATGTGCTACAGTGCTGAGAACTATATTCTACGCTTTGTACCTTCCCCATTATTCTATTGTACTTGAGTTTGAACTGATTGTATCTATATATGTTTCATTGGATCTGTTGGATAGCATACAAAACAAAGCTTTTCACTGTACCTCAGCACATGTGACATTAATAAACCAAAACCTAAATCGAATAAACATAAACCTAAATCAATGTTTTAGTCTTGGGGATGGCCCTTAAATACTGAGACAGAACAAAATTGTCTTACTCCAAAGGCCGTAGATCTTCGTAATTTGTTCAAAACTAAGACTGATAGATTTCTGGATGTTAGAGGGATCAAGGGGTATGTGCATGGTACGACAATGGTGTTCAAGTAGGAGATCAGCCACATGATGTGCAGTCACAAGGGGCTGAATGGCCTCCTCATCCCCCTATTTCTTGTTGGTCCAGGTAAGGGAACTTGAGGGAAAGGATCAGCCACGGTCTCACTGAGTTGCTGAGTGAGTTTGAGGGATCATAAGGCCTATTCTGAGAAGCATTCCCAGTCCTGCAAGCCTATAAACTGCACTGTACAGGCACTTGTTTCATGGATTTAGCCCTGCACCACTTTCCACCTGCTGGGTTTCCTGAAGCTGAGTTAACTCAGTTAATAACTTTGTGCAAAAGGAAGCCATTCAGCCTCATATTAACGCTTGGGTAACCAAATTGATCCCTTCAAGCATATTCGTCAGCCACTCGTCAATTTGCCTCCCTTCAAACTGGAATTGGGCAAATTCATTGTTGAGTTTCTTTTAATTTTATATGCTGACCCAAATCTAGGTCCTTCCTGTTTTGAGGGTTATGATTTGGTAATCCCGTATGGGGAATTATTTCAAGTCAAGTCGAGTTTATTGTCATATGCACGCAGAGTGAGGTACACTGAGAAGCTTGCTTGCAGTAGCAGAATACACACATAGACTCAGACAATACACAGAAACATATTATACATAAATTGTACAAGACATAGAATATCGAACATGGCAGCAGCAGGAACAGGCCTTGGACCCCAATGCTTGTGCTGAATATGATGCCAAGATAAACTAATCTCATCTGCAATATCCCTCCTTTCCCTGTATGGTGCATAGGCCAAACCAACAGTCTGTTAAACAGTACTTTCGTACCTGTCTCACCACCACCCCTGGCAGCGCGTTCCATGCATCTTCCACTCTCAGTGTAAATAAATTTGCCCCACGCTTCACCTTTAAACTTTCACCCTCTCACCTCAAACCTATGTCCTCTAGGTTTTGACATTTCCACCCTGGGGAAAAAGGTTTGACTCTCTACCCTATCTATGCCTCTCATAAATTTATTTACTTCTATCAGGTCACTCCTCAGTCGCTGCCATTGACAAGTCCAAATAGGTTAAGAGGTGGTCCATACTATAGAAATGAGGACAATGTTAGGGAATCTTTCCAGAGAAAAGGAAGAATGAACAGGAATTTGTTTCCTTCAGCATGTGATCAGGGCCCCTCGTTCAATCTCTCCAGAGATGCTGCCTGTCCCGCTGAGTTACTCCAACATTTTGTATCTACCCCCTAGTTCAATACTGCTCCAGCCAAGAATGTTCTGAATAGTGTCAGAATGGTCTCATATCCCTTTTAAACAAAAAAATATGATCAGAGAAATAGATTTTTTTGAAGTCTAATATCCAAAAATCCACTTCTAAAAAGAGGCATGCATCCTTTTAAACATCAGACTTTCAGATGAATTGGACAAAGCAAAATAATTCTTAAATTGGTAAATTATGTTAGAAACAAAAAAGAAACTTGGACGTCAAACAAAACCAATGAAATATTGAATGAAGTCATATTAACAGTGAACTAGGATTTAGCTAAAGTGCCATCCAGATGTTCTGAGGTATCAACAGTTGATCCTCTCTGAAAACCAATTAAATCAAGTCTCTAGCGTTGGATTGAATCATTTTATAGGAATGTTTTATTCTTATTGAACATTCAATTCATCTTCTCACATTCAGTTAGCAGTTGGTAACGTACCAAAAATCGTATTTTCACAAGCTGTAATTCACAGATAGGTGGTCAATATTTGGAATTAAAATAAGTTTCTCTGCTTAAAAAAGGGAATTTTCTTAAATCTAAAGATCAACAATAAAATAGATCAGATAAACTGCCAATTCCAGTTCTGGAGCAATTATTTACTAAGCTGAATGTGTTTCCAATGAACAATGCAGCCAACCTGCATCATCATAGGCATTACAGTGAGCACAGATCTGCTGTAGTCTTGACAGATGCGTTGATGGAGGTTAAGGTGTAAATGAATGGGACGCAAGATATGGCCACGGTGGCGCAATGGTAGAGTTGCTGCCTTACAGTGCTTGCAGCGCCGGAGACCCGGGTTCAATCCCGAGTGCGGGTGCTGTCTTTACAGAGTTTGTACATTCTCCCCGTGACCGTGTGGGTTTTCTCCGACATCTTCGGTTTCCTCCCACACTCTAAAGACGTATAGGTTTGGAGGTTAATTGACTTGGCGTACATGTAAAATTGTCCCTAGTGTGTGTAGGATAGTGTCAACGTGCGGGGATCGCTGGTCGGTGCGGACTCGGTGGGCCGAAGGGCCTGTATCCGCGTTGTATCTCTAAACTAAACTGAACAAAATTCTGAGGGTGTGGAGGATCATGATGGGATGAGGCACCAGGTTGTTAGGTGCTTAGATAAGGGTGAATCTAAGTTTCCATTTGGTTTAACAACCATTTTTAAACATTGATTCTGTTTTGTTTAGTTTTATTGTCCGTGTACCGAGGTATACTGAAAAGCTTTTTTGTTGCTTGCTATTCAGTTAGAGGAAAGACTATACATGATTACAAACAAGTCATCCACAGTGTACAGGTACAGGATAAAGGGAATAACGTTTAGTGCAAGATAAAGATAGTCGAAGGGGTCTCCAATGAGGTAGATGGTAGCTCAGGACCACTCTGTGAACAACTTTGTAATGACTTTCTACTTTTGAGCATCATCTATCTATCTATCTATAATAATATATTAAAACTCTGTGGCTGCCGTCCGCCTGCCATCCGCCTGCTAGACTTGTGCCAGCCAGCCCCTTTTATACGCCAACACCGCACGCGTTAACGCCGAGATTTTTTTACATTTCGGTAGAGATTTCATTTTTCTTTACGAATGGCCGCTCCTGATAATATTTTGTCGTGTTTATGTACACTTTTTAAAAATAAAATCTTTCTCCCCCCCCCCACCCCCAAAATTTCAAAATGTAAAAAAAAACAGCTCTCAGCCATAGAATGTTAGTGAAGGTTCCGTTGTGTGATGTCACAATGCCCAATGCTCACATATGTCCAATCGGAATGGATCCATTTACATGTGCCTTTGCAGCAGCCCCAGCCCCAGCCCCTCCCCCCCAACCCCGCAGCCTGGGTCGAAGCGAGTCGTCACGTGTGTGGGAATAGAGAAAGAGGATTGGGGGTGATAGGAAATGGGGAACAGACGGACTGTCCCTACTCCTCCCCCTTCCACTCTCCCTCCCCACTATTTCCCTTCTCTCCCTCCCTTCACACTCTTCCCCTCCCTCCCCTACCCCATCTCCCTCCTCCCCATCCCTCCCCCCTCCCCCACACCTCTCTCCCCCTCCCTCATCCCTCTCTCCCCATCCCTCTCTCCTCCCCCTCTCCATCTCCCTCTCCTCACCCTCTCCCTCTCCTCCCCATCCTCTTACAACCCCCATCCCTCTTTCCCCCAACCCCCTTCCTTCTCTCACCCACCCCCTTCACTCCCCCACCCACTTCCCTCTCTCCCCCACCCCCATCCCTCTCTCCCCATCCCCCTTCCCTCTCTACCCCACCCCATTCCCTCTCTCCCACGCCCCCTTCCCCCTACCCCGCTGTCCCTCTTCCACCACTCCTCCTATCCCTCCCCTCTCCCTCTCTCCCACTTCCACCACTCCCCCTACACCTCTCCCCCTCCCTCCCCAGTCTTCCACTTATCTCCAAAACCACTCAACATCTCCCTCCCCCACCCCCCTCACCCACCACTCTCCCCCCCTCCCCTCCCTTCCCTCTCCCTCACCACTCTTCCCCCTCTCTCCCCCCTACCCCTCTCCCCCTCCCTCCACACTCTTCCCCTCCCTCCACACTCTTCCCCATCTCCCTCCACCACCCCTCTCTCCCCCCCTCCCTTCCCTCCTCACTCTTCCCCCTCCCTCCCCTAACCCCACACCTATCCCTCTCTCCCACACCCCCTTCCCTCTCCCCCACCCCCTACCCCATCTCCCTCTTCTCCTCCTTCACACCTCTCTCCCCCTCCGCATCCCTCTCTCCTCCCCTCCCCCACCCCTATCTCCTCCCCCTCTCCATCTCCCTCTCCCTCTCCCTCTCCTCCCACCCCATCCCTCTCTCCACCACCCCCATCCCTCCCTCATCACTCTTCCCCTCCCTCCACACTCTGCCCCCTCGCTCGCCTACCCCATCTCCCTCCTCCCCTCCCTCCCCCTCCCCCACCCCTTTTCACCCCCATCCCCTTCCCCTCTCTCTTGCACCACTCCCTGCTACCCCTCTCCCCCTCCACACTCATCGTCTCTCCCTCCCCCACCTCTCTCCCTCCCCCTCCCTCATCCCCTCTCCCCACCTCTAACATCCCCTCCCCCACTCTCCCACCTATCCTACCCCTCTCACCCTTCCCAGCTCTTATCCCACTCCTCACTCTTCTCCACCTCCCTCTCCCCCACCCTTCTCTCTTCTCCCTCACCAATCTCTCCCTTTTCCTCCTCCCCCTCTCCCCTCCCTCCCCCTCTCCTCTTCTCTCCCCACCCCGTCTCCCTCTCCCTTCTTCTCTCCCCACCCCGTCTTTCTCTCACCTCCTCCCCCCGTCTGTGTTTGGGGGGTGGTTAGTGTGAGTGTGATGCCGCAGCCCCTCCCCCCCTCCCGCAAACGCGCGTTGGGGAAACAGCCCGCCAACAGTCTCTCTGTCTTTAAGACAGAACTGCAGATGCTGGAAAATCGAATGTACACAAAAAAAAGCTGTATAACCTCAGAGGGTGCATCAGCATCTATGGATCGAAGGAAATAGGCAACGTTTCGGGACAAACCCGTCTGAGGATGGGTTTCGGCCAAAAGCGTTGCCTATTTCCTTCGCTCCATAGATGCTGCTGCACCCGCTGTGTTTCTCCAGCTTTTTTTTGTGTACCAGTCTCTCTGTCTCTCCCCTCTCTCTCTCTCTCTCTCTCTCTCTCTCTCCCCTTCTCTCTTCACAGCCCGTGGCTCGACTCATGCACGCCCGCTCCAACCCGCCCTTCACCTCTCTCCCCCATCCTCTCCTTCCTCTCTCCACCCATCTCCTCTCTCCCATTCCTCTCCACCCTCCTCCTCACGATTTTTTTTTTCTAACATTAAATTTTCTCTCTGCCCCCCCCTCGAGATGCACCTGAGAGGTGAGGGCTATTCGTCAGTGGATAGGGTGGAGATGGGATAAAAGAAGCAAATTAAAATATTAAGATAATATCAAGGGGTGTGATGAGTGTGTGTGTTTGTGGGTGCCAGATTCACACCCCGCAACCGTGCTTTGGAGGTACAGACCCAACGGGTGGGTGGTTAGTGTGACGCCGCAGCCCCACCCCCACCCCCCGCAAATGCACGTTGGGGAGACAGACCTAACGGGTCTGCACTTGGTCTAGTTATCAATAGAAATATAGCTTTTTATCTCTTTCTGAATTGCTAACATGTCTCTTGGAAATGTTCTTCCCTTCACTCTTGAAAATAATAGCTTGTGGTGTGGTTCCACAGCACCAGTTTCTTTCCATTGCCTTGATAATGTTTCCTGGGTGATAATAGACAATATACAATAGGTGCAGGAGTAGGCCATTCGGCCCTTTGAGCCAATGTGATCCAGGCTGATCATCCCCAATCAGTACCCCGTTCCTGCCTTCTCCCCATATGCCCTGACTCCGCTGTTTTTAAGAGCCCTATCTAGCTCTCTCTTGAAAGCATCCAGAAAACCTGCCTCCACCGCCCTCTGAGGCAGAGAATTCCACAGACTCACCACTCTCTGTGAGAAAAAGTGTTTCCTCATCTCCGTTCTAAATGGCTTACTCCTTATTCTTAAACTGTGGCCCCTGGTTCTGGACTCCCCCAACATCGGGAACATGTTTCCTGCCTCTAGCGTGTCCAAACCCTTAACAATCTTATATGTTTCAATGAGATACCCTCTCATCCTTCTAAACTCCAGAGTGTACAAGCCCAGCTGCTCCATTCTCTCAGCATATGACAGTCCCGCCACCCCGGGAATTAACCTTGTAAACCCACACTGCACTCCCTCAATAGCAAGAATGTCCTTCCTCAAATTAGGGGACCAAAACTGCACACAATACTCCAGGTGTGGTCTCACTAGGGCTCTGTACAACTGCAGAAGGACCTCTTTGCTCCTATATTCGATTCCTCTTGTTATAAAGGCCAACATGCCATTCGCTTTCTTCACTGCCTGCTGTACCTGCATGCTTACTTTCATACACTGATGAACAAGGACCCCCAGATCCCGTTTTACTTCCCCTTTTCCCAACTTGACGCCATTTAGATAGTAATCTGCCTTCCTGTTTTTGCTACCAAAGTGGATAACCTCACATTTATCCGCATTAAACTTCATCTGCCATGCATCTGCATCTGATGATGGCAATATATTTCAGTGGAGTGGAGTGATCAAGGCATCACTGAAAAGTATTATATGAGCAGATAAAGTTGATCAGTAATAAACACCGTACTAACTATGAGGTTCTGGAATCATGGCTCATTAACCAGAATCCAGTTAAGATGAGCAGAGACATGCAGCACAGAGTTTCCCAACTGCCCTGGTCAATAATTATTCCTCAACCACGTCACCAAGATCAGAATGCAACTATTATTAGTCATTTTTGTGTGTTCTTGCTGCACATGTGGTACGTATATCAGCCCATGAGCAGTCCAGAATGGACATATGGAGCAAAATCAAATCAAGTTCTGTTCCAACATTACGACTTGCGTCTGAAGAAGGGTTTCAGCCCAAAACGTTGCCTATTTCCTTCGCTCCATAGATGCTGCTGCACCCGCTGAGTTTCTCCAGCATTTTTGTGTACCTTCGATTTTCCAGCATCTGCAGTTCCTTCTTAAACACTTACAACTTACCATGTTGTGCTTTCCTGCAGATTATCAGCAGCCTTTCTGGCTCCTGCCAACATCAACAGCCTCAAGTCTTATTGGCTGTCCATTCCTTCTGACGACCTTGGTCCTCAATCTTGGTGTTCAGCTCAATTCTGCCCATTTTTTTAAATCTCAGGCTCCTGCACATATTACTCTAGCTATCACTTCAGGGTTTCACCTCAAACTTTCTGCTCATCGCCAACTTTCAAAAACATCATCTATTCGAGGACTTGCTGCCAAAGTCTTAACCTGCACAGGCTCCATTTATCTTTATCCAGTTGCACTGATTTTCATATCGAAGACATTGTACCTACTTTTAAAATCTTCACAGCCTTGTCCATCTATTTTGAGGCATTACTGACTGCATCAACCACTCCTTCCTCTACATTAGTTCTTGCCCTATTATTGGAAGGCAATAATGCAGTCATTTAGAAAAAAGAAGCCTTTGCCTTTTATATCAAGCCTTTCAGAAACTAACAAGTATAGCTTAGAAGTCAAGTAATTATTGTTGAAGCGTGGTCCCCATTCAAATGTAAGAAACATGATTGCCACTGTATGCACAAAAAGTAATAATGATTACACAATGTTCCCTCGTCAGAAAAGCACAGGAAAGTGAGGCAAAGGAAATGCACCTCTACTTCCTTCGGTCTGAGGAAATTCGACATGTCTCCAATGATTTGTACCAATTTCCACAGCTGAAAGAATCCTATCCAGATTCGTCACAGCTTGCTAAAGCATCTGGTCTGCTCAAGATCGCAAGAAATTGCAGAGAGTTTTGGTTGCAGCCCAGTACTTCACACAGGCCATCACATTCCCCAATTGACTCTATCTGCATTTTACACTGCTTCAAGAAAGCAGGCAAAATAATCAAGAGCCATCAACACCCAGTTACCCTCTCTTCTCCTCTCTCCCATCAGGCAGGAGATGCAAGAGCTTGAATACACATACCACCAGAATCAAGAACATTGATCAATAACATGCTGTTATCTGACTCCTGAATGAACCTCTTGAATGCCAAGGATATATTCCTGATCTCCCAATCTACCTCGTTGTGGAATTGAACTTTTATTTGTACTGCATGGTCTCTGCAGCAGCTGCATATATTTTGCACTTTCTTTTTCTCATTTGTACTGTTTTGATGTATTCATGTATGGTGTGATTTGTACACATGACAATAATAATAAACTGATAGCAATATCAAATACTACTTTGTTCCCTTCAAATCATCTTTGAATAACATCAACATCCTCACACTTAATACCTTGTACATTCAGAGGTCCTCTTTTACCCAAGAACAATGCGGCAGATGCAAATTGTTATTGTTGGTGTAGCACGGAAACTATAACTATTTTTATATTTCCAATTAGAATTTGCTTAGAAACTTCAAACCAATTGCTCACACCAATCAATGAGTCGGTTTTAAGTGGACCAATGGCTTTCTGTGAAAAAGCAGCAACTTTCGTAACATTAAGCACTTAATGTCACTGCACTTTCTTGATGTTATGTAAAAGGTGCTTTGGATTGACTGCAGACTATGATAATTAGAATGAATTCGTTTTTTAAATAAACACAACAGGTACAATAATGGAGACAGAACCATTTTACACTGTAAGTTCCATTTGCAATTTTCAAAGACTGTGCCAATATGAAAATACAATGTGTGTTGGTAGTATATTGGAATTATTTATGGTTAATAATGATGTTGCATTTTGTGTTACTTGTCAATATACACAGCATGAATTTATATTAGAGCACAGCATTAAGGCAGAAGGCAGGTTCACGATAAATAATGCAAATACATTCAACTCACCATTTGTGGGAACATACAGGCTTCCAGAGTCAGTTTTAACCAAGAAAGAGTTGGGAACAAACTCCTCATCTGAGTCTGAATCTGGGTTTGCCTGTGTCATCTTACTGCTGAGCAACATTCGCTGGCTCTCATGGACTTCAGAAGGAGGGGGAGGGGAGTTGTACTGCTCCACTGGGGTTGATGAAGCAGTGGAGCAAGGCAGGGGAGGACCTGGGAATGAGACAAGAAAACAAAAACACAGATGAAAGTGAGGGACTTGGAAAACACTGAGAACACATAATGAGACAAATGGATTGACACTCCAAGTATAACTGTAGCACGAGTGGCAAACAACAGTTGTAAATGCAAAGACAAATACCAATTGAAAACTGCCTTTATTAATTTTTCATTGTTTTTCATATTTCTGTATGTTGTTTGCAACTGCTGCATGGTGAGATGATACATATTATGCCAAAGACAGACACAAAACGCTGGAGTAACTAAGCGGGTCAGGCAACATCTCTGGGGAGAATGGACAAATTACATTTCTAGTCGAGACCCTTCTTCAGACAGATTGAAATACTTTTGATACTGCATATATTTAGCTTAATATAAATTAAAATACTGCAAATTCTCCTGAATTTATGAGGTTTGATATATACGTGTTTGAAGAGTTGAAATCATTGGACAAGATTCAGTTTGGTTCAGTTCACTAAAGAGAATCAGGTGGATTTTAGTAATTGTTACTGGGAAAAAATATTACTTATTGATGATCAATTCAGATTTTCAGTATTTGATTAAAAAAAAACATTCAAACTGAGCTGGTTTACTCATTTACTTCCTAAGTTCCCTGTTTGGGCTGGTGCAGAATTGATTAAGTTTGGGGTTCAAAGAATTGTTGACATGTGCCTCTTGTAAAGATACATTATTCTCCAGTTTGGAGTCAGCATTATGCACTCGAGGAGGTTTAAAACAGAGGTTCATGCAGCTCTTTCCTCACGTTTACTCTCAGTTTGCAGTGTTCCTCAGCCTCACTGCTCAGGCACTTCCCTTGTTGCTCTCTGGCTAAGGTAGTTTAAATAGCTCTCAGCACAATCAGGAACTTGTTTGTTAATGATTACTCATGGTTGTGAATCGCCATCTTCCCATTTGACCACACCACTCAGAAGGATAGGGCAGCACGGTGGTGCAGCGGTTGAGTTGCTGCCTTACAGCGCAAGAGACCTGGGTTCAATCCTGACTATGGGTGCTGTCTGTATAGAGCTTGTACCTTCTCCCTGTGACCGCGTGGGTTTTCTCCAGGTGCTCCGGTTTCCTCCAACCTTCCAAAGGCGCGCAGGTATAGGTTCATTGGCTTCTGGAAATTGTCCCTCGTGTGTAGAATAGAACGAGTGTGTGGGTGATTGTTGGTCGGTACAGACTCGGTGGGCTGAAGGTCCTGTTTCTACGCTGGATCTCTAAACTACACCAAACTTGACAAACAGGCATCTTGTGGCTTATGGCTTGTTTGATTTATGCTCTTTGTAATAACACGCTTGTTCCTTTAATACCAAAGCTTGATCTACATGCTCAGATTCACTGATTCACAGGCAACACGCTCAGATTCACTGCTGACACCCAAGTCGCCTATATGTATAGAGGATTGTGTTCAGTTTTTGTCACCCTGTTATAAGAAAGATGTTGTTTGGCTCGAAAGGGTGCAGAGAAGATTTACGAGGATGTTAGCGGGACTCGAGGGCCTGAGTGGAGGGAGAAGTTGAGCAGGCTAGGATTTTATTCCTTGGAGCGCAGGAGGATGAGAGGTGTTCTTATAGAGGTGTAAACGATCATGAGAGGAATAGACAGGGTAAATGCACAGAATCTTTTACCCAGGGTAGGAGAATCATGAACCAGAGGACAGTTTTAATGCGAGCGGGGAAAGATTTAACCATCCGCCTACCAACCCCCCCCTCACCTGTATTAACGTATTACCTGACGCAATGTCCTATTCCTCCTCTCTTCCACTTTTTTTAACCCCTCTCCCTTCCCCCCTTACAATCAGTCTGAAGAAGGGTCCTGACCCGAAACATCACCTATCCATGTTTACCAGAGATGCTGCCTGACCTGCTGAGCTACTCCAGCACTTTATTTTTGAAAACCTGCATCTGCAGTTCCTTGTTTCGACATCAGATGTGTAGGGATGGAAATTCAGGAAGGCGGGGAACATGTTGGTTAATTCCAAAGCCACGAGAAAGGAGAAGGTTTAAACTAGTCATCAGGATGGTTGGGAGGAAAGTTAGTCGTGGGGTAGGCGGGAAGAGGGTGAATGTGGTTGGGGGTTGCAGTAAGTGTCACAGGCTACAGAGGTTCTAACAAGTGATGGGGAGGCTGAAGGAGAACTGGGCAGGAGACCAACAGAAGAGAGTTCCTATCCCAGAACGTTGCTTTTCCACTTCATTTTAATTTTTCATTGAATTTAAATCCTCTCAGCGTAACCACATATTCTTCACACTCTATGCCTTTGATGCACCAACTCTACACAGCAGAATATTCCGTACACTCACCACTGCAATCTCATGAGGTATAGGCAAAAACCTAATTGCTTGGAATTCTCAGCTGTTGAAACCAAGGGGTGGAGGGAGTGTGGAAATACCACTCCCCCAAGGATGTAGAAGAAAAATGTGCATTTGAGAGGAACGCACGCATCATTGACTTCCTACTTATACCAGCAGACCTTTTTTCCATTTTCAAGTGGGGATGGATGACCTTCCAACATCTCACACTGTTTTACCACGAGAATCCTTTATTTGCCCTAATTAAGGGCAATCTCCCTGTTGCATATTCTGCAACAAATGAAACAATCTTGCGGCAGTGCCATTATGATCAACTAAAACATTGTTTATCCCGTCAGGCCATCTCCTTTAATAATTCTTAAAGAGAGGCTGCTTTGCCTGATTTTCTGATTTCCACACGAGGAGTCAATCCAAGGTCTCTAACAAATTCATAACATAGGTCAAAGGAGCAGAATTAGGTCATTCGGACCATCAAGTCTACTCCGCCACATAGTCATGGCTGATCCAGCTTTCCCTCTCAAAGCCATTCTCCTGCCTTGACACCCATCAAGCTTTCCATGTGGTCAGATCTGCTTTCATTGGAAAAGGCACAAAGCGCTGGAGTAACTCAGCTGGTCAGGCATCATCTCTGGAGAACATGGATAGGTGACGTTTTGGGTCTGGACCCTTCATCAGTTACCTTCTCCAAAGATGCTGCCTGACGAGCTGAGTTACACCAGCAATTTGTGACGTTTTTTGTGAACCAGTATCTGCAGTTCCTTGTATCCACATTTTACTGCTTTCCCTGAATTTGCAGGTGAGCCTATGCATCCAATTCTCCATGGTGTAAAGAAAACTGGGCTTCACATTTAGGTTTAGGTTTAATATTGTCATGTGTACCCAGGTATTCTGAAAAATGTTGTTTCGCATGTTGTCTATTCAAATCAGATAATATGATACATAAATACAATCAAGTCAAATTCAAGTACAATAGGTAGAGCAAAGGGGAAAATACATAGTGCAGAATATAATTCTCAGCAACTGTGGCACAACAGTCCCATAGACACTTTCAAAGTCCAATGTCCGCAACGGGGTAGAGGTTGAATCAAACAGTACCTGAGCTTATAGAAGGACCGCTCAGTGGGGAAGAAGCTGCTCCTGAAATTGCAGAGAATTGTAGATGCAGCCCAGATCATCACACAAACCAACCTCCTTTCCATTGACTCCATTTACACCTCACACTGCCTCAGCAAGACCACCAGCATAATCACAGACGGGTCGTACCCCGGCCACTCCCTCTTCTCTCTCTCATCAGGCAAGAGGTATAGATGCGTGAAAATACACTCCTCCAGATTCAGAGACAGTTTCTTCCCAGCTGTTATATGCAACTGAACCACCCTACAAACAACTAGAGAGCAGTCCTGAGCAACTATCTACCTCATTGGGACCCTCAGACTATCTTTGATTGGACTTTATTTTGCACTAAATGTTATTCACATTTTACCCTTTATTATGTATTTATATATTGTGCATGGCTTAAATGCAATCAAGTGTAGGAGGGAACTGCAAATGCTGGTTTACACCGAAGATAGACACAAAATGCTGGAGTAACTCAGCGGGACAGGCAGCATCTCTGGATAGAAGGAATGGGTGAAGTTTCGGGTCGAGACCCTTCTACAGACTAAATCATGTATTGTCTTTCTGTTGACTGGACAGCATGCAACAAAAGCTGTTCACTCTACCTTGGTACATGTGACAATAAACTGAACTCAAACCTACACTAAATACTAACTAAAAATGCATGCATGTCTGATTGTATCTTAGTAAACTGAAAGCCACTGTAAAACTATTGTAGGAAGTAAAGAATATTCTGATGATTGCTTGTTGAACATAATTGGGGAAGATGAAAGCAGTACTTGCATTTGATGCAATTATGTGCAGGAAGATGGTGGCCTTTTAACAAAATGTAGCCTTGTTTAGTTCCAATCAGAATCAAGTGGCAGTGGTAGTGATCTGATCTACTTGAACAGAAATCAGAATGTACTAAATAATTTGATATGAATATATATACGGCAGGCTTTGGTTGCTTACCAAACATTACAGATTGTGTCAAATTGAGCCACAGAACATTTAATGCTTTTTAATAAAATACGCTTTTTGAAAGAAACCAATCAGCCAAAATGAGGGAACATCAAACTTAAATTCTCCAGGGGTCAGAGGGTGTTCCCTAGCATTAAGCTACTGAAATTCAAAGGAACTTTCTGCTGCTTGTTCATGGGATGTCTGGGCCTCTGTGTATTTGTGCTACGAAGTGTTACTCAGCAGTTGTCGTCAATGTGATTGCTGCAGGCAGTGTTTACTCTTGAAGCTAAAGGGAATCAAAAAGGTCAATAAGTATGGCTCCAGTCCTTAGATCACCGAACTATAAAGACTTTCAAAGGGCATCTAAATTTTGTCCCTGCTGGAATAACAGTCAACTGGGTGGTGGATGCTGCCGTTTATTAAAAATCACAAATGGACCACCTTGTCCGAAGCCAACAAATAAAAACTCACAACACATATAAATGTAAGGAAACCACAAGCTTTACATACTAACAAATGGGACTTCATTATCAAAGTGTTTAACTTCCAGAACAGGTTGCTATCTAGTGCTATAACACTGGCTTGATGTATAAGTTGATGCTATTAACTTTAATGGAACCAGATTTCAAAGTGCAGCATTACACACTATTGTTGATTTAATGCATGTTTAGTACAAGTGACAAAGGACAAGATCCATGATCTTATTGCTTCTTTTTTGCGGCTGCATTTATATGCGTTTCTTTGCCACAGAAGGCTGTAGAAGCTGTCAATGGATATTTTTAAGGCAGAGATAGATTTTTGATTAGTACAGAGGCTATGGAGAGATGGCAGGAGCATGGGGTTAGGAGAGAGAGATAGATCAGCCATGAGTGAATGGCGGAGTAGACTTGATGGGAATGGCCTAATTCTACTTCTATCACTTATGACCTTCTCAATAGTTACGGTAAATTCCCACTGAGAGTGTATAAAACATGTTTCTTACTTTACCATGTTCCATGAGTGTGAAAAGTAGAATCAGAATGAAATGTTGATTGCAAACAACAAACATACTGCAGCAACAACCACCCTCAGCTATTCAGATTCATGGGATTCTTCTTGGAAGAATTCTTCTACATATGAGAGCAGCTTTGCAAATCTTCAGGGATGGCTATCAGGAGTGGTTGGATAAACCTGGATTGTTTTCTATGGAGCGTCGGAGGTTGAGCGGAGACCTGATGGAATATGTAAAATTACAAGAGGCATAGATTGGATAGACAGTCAAAGGGTGGAAATGTCAAAGCCTAGAAGCCATAGCTTTAAGGTGAGATCGCTTTAAGGGGAAAATTTAAAAGAGAAGTGTTTTGACATAGATGGTGGTGGGGGCCTGGAACATGCAAGCAGGGGTGGAGGTGGAGGCAGATGCGAAAATGGCATCCAAGGAGCTTTTAGATAGGCATGTGAATATGCAGAAGATGGAGTGATATGGATTATGTGCAGGCAGATGAAATTAATCCAACTTGGCATCATTCAATTCAATTATACGTTATTGTCTCATGTACCTAGTACAGTGAAATGTATGGTATTGCATTCAACTAGGTAAAATCATATAGCAGACCTCACTTGGGCAGTCCACAAGTCGTGGTGTCAACAAAGTTGCAAAAGTTCCCCCCCCAGGTCCCCCTTCATTGTGCAGACATTGAAAGCTAAAGGGCCTGTTCATCTGCCATTGTTCTTATATCATTTCTATATCCTCTCTCGTGCCTCCATACATTTTTATGATATGGAGACCAGATCTCTCAATGGCCCCACATTATGATCTAATCAAGATTTCTCATCAACATCATTCAGTCTCTTGACCTGTTGACTATCTCTTTGTAGTTCACAGTGTGAATAAGTTCAATTTCTCTGCCTTTAAACCCTCATCACAACCCCTTCTCCTCACCACTAACCTCTTCACTGCATGTTGAAGTACTTTACAAAGAACACTACACTACCGGAACCGGCCAGCCCATGAGCCCATAATGTCTGTGTCGGACATGATGCCAAGTTAAACTAATCCTCTCTGCCTGCACATGATATATAAGAGAGGAACTCATTAATATCAGACATTCGGTTCCTCCAAACATTGTTCCGGGTTTCTCTCACTCTGGAGTATTTGGACACACTTGTCGGCAGGGCTGTGTTTATGTCCAACGCTGTGAGACAGAGGAGGACCTGGGGGAAGCACTCTGGAGCACTCGTCCGACTCCGGCAACGAGGATAACCGCCCACCGCTCCCGGGTATATTCCTTGCAAATCTACGTTCTCTCAACAACAAAGTGGACAAAATGCAACTCCTGCACCAGACAAGCAAGGACTTCTCTCGAGCCGTTGCCCTGTGCTTCACTGAGACATGGCTGTGTGAGTCGACCCCGGACAATGCGCTGCAACTGGCTGGCTTTCAACTACACAGAGCGGACCGCAAAGCGGAGGCAACGGGGAAATCAAGAGGCGGTGGAATATGCACCGTCAAATTCCTTGTATGTATACATACTTGGCTAATAAATGTATTCTGATTCTGATTCTGATACCTCCCTTCCCTGCATATCCACATGGATATCCTAAAGCCTCTTATATACCACTATCATATCTGCCTCCATCTCCGCTTGGCAGCATGTTCACAAAATTCTCTTTTCACAAAATTGAAATTAATTGAACAGAGCAAACGGAATCCAGCAGAAGAATTTACTGACGAGTCAGCAAGGGAGGTGAGACTATCATTGTGCAGAAATGTGACAGAAGAGGCAGCCAAAGGATACAAAAGGCATTCAGAGTTGTTGGTGATAATTGGAATTCTGCAGTGCATGAGAGCAAAGTTTGATCACTTTTGCCCAGTGGAAGAAGCAGGTCTGCCAGGGTTCCTGATCCCATGAAATTGGGGTTGCTTAAGACTGAACCTCAATCTCAAAACCCATGGTGTATTTAGAGCTTGTGGAAGAAAACATTTCTTCCCCCCATAATCACCTGCTCCAAAGTGAGGCGCTCTTTATTGTAACACACAGCAAAACACAGTTCACATGCAAATTCTGACACCTGGAGGACATCTATTGAAAGCCAGCGGCAGATTAAACTTGTGGTTACTGGCTGCATTCCACATATCCCTGAGAAGAAAAAGGAGTGCTTTCATGCTCATATCCTGTGACTTAAATCAGTTGTAGGGGTTATGTAATCCTATAGATAAAAATGTTCCTACACACAGGGGAACAGGGCCTGAGAGTTAGAGCACTGGCGTCCAATGGATTTTTTTTTATTAAAAGCAAGTTAGCCTCTTTAACAATCCTGCTTCCCTATTGTTACTATATTAAACACGAGAACCACCATGCAAATATTTCAAATGCAAAAACAAAGACAATATTTCTATAATTCCACCTGTTATTTTAAAGGGGTATATTACACTTTCTAAGCATTTATACTCATTCCAAAACACAGCCAGAGTATGACGAAAAAATGAATTTTAAGCCTTGAGCCCTAAATCTCCTTAACTTATTAATGGCACTGTTTGTTAAACAATCACTACATTTGTTATTTTTCCTCTTGTGTGCTAAAAATATTACTCCCACCTTAAATTACGCCACTCTTTGCCTGAAATGCTTTACCCTTGCTGAAAGCAGCATGGGTCACTTAAGGGTGCCTCAGCTCATCCAAGTGTGGTGGTGGGGGCAACAGGAACATGGATCCCTTCAATAATCAACTCCCCAACAAACAACTCAGTGGTCATACAAGGTCTTGTTCTCATGAAGGATATGTGAGAGTCATAGACTCATACAGCATGGAAGCAGGCACTTCAGCCCAACTTGCCTATACCAACCAAATGCCCACCTAAATCAGTCCCATCAGCCCACATTTGGCCCATATCACTCTAAACGTTTCATATCCATTTCACGTGGCCCTTCAAAAGGCAGCAATACAGGAAATCCTTGCAATAACGGACCTCTCTATAATGTATTTCAGTTATATTGGACCGAGGCTCCTGTTGCACAGCCCCCCACTTTCGCCAGTTACCAAACGAGTTGGTGCCACGTGGCGTGTTTTCGGTTGCAGGAGCGGAGAGAGCGAGCAGCATGACAGTGGTGTGAGTATCGGGCCCGTCCCCAGCACACCGCTTGTGGGGCCAGGTACTCTGTGGCTTCCCGGACTGTAAATTTTCGCTTGTTTAACCCCCCTCCCAGCCAGGGGTTAAACTTTAGATAGGCACAAAACGCTGGAGTAACTCAGCGGGTCAGACAGCATCTCTGGAGAAAAGGAATAGGTGATAGCAGACAATCACCAATAACGGACACCATTATATTACTGTATAATTCTAGCAAAAGCCTGCAATGTGTGCCAAATGCCTCATTATTCACATGAGCATTTGACGGTATTCGCAAGATATTTCAGTATAAGCAGCATCCGAGCTGAAAACCGTCCGTATCTTATTCATTCAATTACATTTTCAAGCAGGGAACATTGGTTAAAGATCAACAGCAAGAACAATGATTAATTCATTGCTCACCATTTCTGAAGAACTGGCATTAATTCTAGAGTCCCTCACTGCCATCCCAACAAATTCAGTACAGTTCAAGATCTAACTCTGCACCAGGGATCAATATGTACATTCATTCTCTGGCTGTCAGCTACTGAAGTCATCGTTGGTGTGATGTTAAAGCAGCATCGCTTCAACCTGACATGCTAATCTCTGTTGCACTGCTGTCAGCAATGGCAGCAAGAAAATTGCACTTATGGGATGTTAAAGAATCATTTTAAAAGGCTTCTGGAATTCTCTCTATTCATCTCTGCAGACTGGACTAGAGTAATGCCAACACAAGATTGTTTTCCATTGATGAAGCTCTTTTAATGCTATTTTAATGCTCGCGTCATTATTAACATCTTCACTACCTTTTTAAATGCTGTTCCTATTTTTTTACTTGCTTATCACATATCAATCACAGCAAATTTAAACAAGTCACAGTGGAATAATAATGAACATCCTGTTACAGCTGAAATTCATTTAATCACCAGCACTTTGCACTTGCATGTTTGAAATGATTGTTACTTACTATTGTCCCTTTATTCTGATCGGAGTTGACACTAGACTTGTGAATTCTTCCCACATCCAAAAGATATGTGGGTTTGTAGGTTAATTGGCGTCTGTGAAATGGCCCCTACTGGGATAACATAGAGCTGGTGTGAACAGGTGACAGGTGGACTCAGTGGGCCTAAGGGCCTGTTTCCATGCTGTATCTCTAAACTGAACGAAGCGTTGTTGTCAAATGTATCATGCGACAAGTGTAATTTCTAAGTGTAATAGTTCTGCCAACTATGTACGTTATTGCATTAAAAAAATGTATTTGCAGCAGAGTGTACTTTGTATTCCATCTCTCATGTCTTTGTATGTCACACCTTGGAATCATGAAGATCGATACCAAAGCAGGAAAGAATAGATGTGTCGGAAGGAACTGCAGATGCTGGTTTAAACCAAAGATAGGCACAAAATGCTGGAGTAACTCAGCGGGACAGGCAGCTTCTCTGGAGAAAAGGAATGGGTGACGTTGCTTCCTTCTTCCGCTGAGTTACCCTCTGAGTTACTCCAGCTTTTTGTGTCTATCTTCGGTTTAAACCAGCATTTGCAGTTCCTCGGTACACATAGTATAATTATGTGGGATCCCATATCCACACTGGCTTCTTTTAGTCATCCAAGGCACACAAGCAGGCATGGTGGTGTGGGAATCTGAATGTGGATATGACTCAAACGACAAATTGCTTCCCTCAGGCACCCCACTGGTTGTACCAGGCACTGAGCAACTGAACACAGAGATCCTTGGAAACTAATTTCTGGAAGCTGTTCGCAAAAGGATCTGGCAAAGGTTCAGGCCAGCAGAATCGGCTCTCTGTCAACTTTATATCTGGGTGTGAATCAGATTTCTCGTCATTTATTTATGTTTGTTAATGATGGCAAATTAGCAACAAGACAACCTCATTAGCAATCAGGTGCTTAAAGATATATGTTCGGTGGCTGATGAAGTTTGATTCAGAGAGAAGTTAAGCTGAATACTTCGGAACAATACCAGTAGAAGTAGGTCCCAAATTGTAATGTTTCAATTTATTGCAAGAACAAGGAGATAGAGTAATCTTTGAAGGAAAGATTATTAAAAAGGTAAATGAGATTGAAATTATACCTTTTAGAAACCATTTGGACAGATATATGGATATGGTTTGGAGGGAAATGAGCCAAATGCAGGCAAATGGGACTAACCCAGCAGACTAATTTATAGAAGCAAAATTAGGCCATTTGGCCCATCAGCCCAACTTGCTTAAAAGAAGTGCATGATATTGCATGATTTTCACCCACTCTTTAGACTTTAGAGACGCAGTGCAGAAACAGGCCCTTCGGCCCACTGAGCCTGTGCTGACCAGAGATCATCTTGTGCAAAAGCACTATCCTACACACAAGGGACAATTTACAATCTTACTGAAGCCAATTAACCCACAAACCTGTACGTCTTTGGAGTGAGGGACAAAACCCGAGAACTCTGAGAAAACCCATGTGGTCATGGAGAGAATGTACAAACTCCATATAGACAACACCCCACAGTCAGGATCGAACCTGGGTCTCTGGTGCTGTAAGGCAGCAACTCTACTGCTGTGCCACCATCCTGCCCTTAACTCATTCAACCTATCCACACCCTGCTGTATCCTTTAACCTTCGTGGAACAGTACAGCACAGGAACAAGTCCTTTGGCCCACAATGTCTGTGCCGAACCTGATGCCAAGCCAACTCTATCTACCTGCACATGATCATATCCCTCCATTCCCTGCCTGTACCATGTGCCTATCAAAAAGTCACTTAAATGCGATTATCGTAACTACTTTCATGTCATCAGCAAACCTGGAAACCTTACACTCTGTCACCCTCAAGAACTGATCCTTGGGACACTCCACAAGTTATATCTTTCCATTCTGAAGATCTATTTATTCTGACTTCACATTCTCTGTATTCTCCACTGTGAATTGGTAATATATGGGGTTTGAATTAATAATTTTCCAAGGAGAGTGAAAGGATAATCTATCAGAATTTCTTCACCTTGAGAGTTATTAGGCAGAGACAACCAAATCATTTTGATGTATTGGCACTTTGAAAATGAAGAATTATACAAAGTTATGAAGGACAAGGATCAAAATAGAAATCTTTGCTTGACAATTTACTTTTGGCAAAGGTCAATGGCAAAAGAGACACCTGTTATACTGCAATTTATGATCCTATTGGAATGATATCTTTGGGAATATGCATTTTGTTTTCATGCTCTGTTTTTACAGTTCGGAAGTGACATAGAAAACTGTGAAAGCACATGTTTAGGAAGAAATAATGTGCTTCCTAAAATGAACTTAATAACAATGTTTTAAAAGTGGAGTGGCATAAATCATTGAAATTGAAAGGACATTGATAATATGAAAATATAGGAATCCTATATTCACAAATAATGGCAAGAACATAACAAAGGAATTAATGATAATCAATTCCACCTTGCCCAGATGACTCACACTTAAATGTGCCAGACACATAAAGAACCTAGTGCAAATTTACTGACTTACAAGATCAGTACAGAAAATTGTCAGCACACTGCAGAGTTTTGGTGAACACGCTGCTGAGACCACCGGTGAGTGAATAAATCTACAGTTAAACGACTGGGTTTGTAATCAAGAGGATTTACAAATGTACACATTATTTCGCCAGCAAACTTGCTTTTGTTAGCATGCCCTTGTGCAGAAGACAAATATACAATGGTAAACAAGCTTTGAATTTAAACAGAATGTAAACAGAATTGATAAAGAATTGTGGCTGACACATCTTAGACTCATTAATTTAATCAACTGACAAGCATATTAACCAGGTACCCAGACACAAAGGCAGGTGAGCCAGGGTGAGTTTCTGGGCGGACAGAATTCCTTCATGCTACCTGTTGCGTTACAATTGGATTGGCAAGATAAGGGATGTGACTAAAACAGTGATTGATGTGGCGGCTCTTTCCTGTTGCTAAATCAACCATACAATCAGACATCACAGAGTCGAATGTAGGCCAGTGAACGTTGAACTTCTCAAGGTGGAACTAATGTTAACGTAACGCCCTCATCAAATCAAGACAACAAGAGAAGACCCTGTTGCCCTCGGCCAAAATCATGTTGCTACTTGAATGCCTGACCTATTGTGACAGCACTAGTTATGGGTCAGATATTTACTATATATCTGTTGCATAATTCTGTTATTTTTAAAAATGCGAGCTATTGTTTCTTCATAAGCCTCAAAACCATAGTATTCTGTAATCCTTTCCAGCTAATCTGTACTGGGATAGAATCAAAATCTCACAAGTACAAGGATAAAAACAACAACATTCAATCCATCTCAGTTTATAGCCAGCTGATTTTCTCTCTAGCTTTATTGCAGTTATGAGTGAGCAGCGGTATCCACACCTAAAGTTAATGCATGCAGTATAAAACAAAAATAGCAGAATTAAAGCACCAAGACCTCATAGACTTGCGTCCAGTTTAATTCTGCAAGGATTTTGATAGTTCTATACTCACAGGAATTCATTATATGTGAAATAACGCAACATAAATTATTCAAGAAAATGATTAACATTAAAATATTACAGTATGGAAAAAGCATTGAAAGACTCCCACCTAACCTTTCAAAAATGGTGTATGTTCTTTGTGTGATTCATCAAAGCAGGCAAGAAACTTGCAAAAATAAATCTCCATGAAATAATGAATATGAAAGATAGAGGGAGAGATTGTTTAGTTAGTCGTTGCATGAACATAACCAGTGACTGTTAGTCTTAAGATTATTCTGGCCAGCTGCTGTGTCTGGAATTCCTGACAGCTATTCTCAGGAGAGCTGGCCTGTAAGTCTCTCAAGCAACTACAAGCCCTAAAAGCCCCAGTTGCAACCTGACACTCCACACAAGCAGTTTCATCTGTTCAGTCCAACCTTAATTAATTGTCTTTCTGTATAAATGGAAACAGCTGAGACTCCTGTGGTGATCAGGTATAATGCAGAGTCAAAGGACAGCGGTGCAGACGTATAATAACAGCACTTAAAAGCATATTTTGGAAATGATTGAACATTCATTTTTGGAAATGAATTTTAAACCTGGGACATCTCATTCAGAGCATTTGGATTTTTTAAATTTATCTTTGATATAGTGATGCATTATTTCCTTGCAGAATGGAAATCTGCAGGAAAAAAAATCATAATATAATTGGTCACATCAATTACTAATATTGCTATATGGGTCATGCATTCATTTTGCAAGACTTTTTATCTGCTGAGGTCTTCCATTAGACTTGCATTTACAGAAAATATATTTTAAACATAATTAAATTATCTGCAGAAGGCACAATATAAAAATAGCAGATACATGGAAATGATTTCAATAATTTTGTCTCTGGGTTCTATAAAGTAGCTCGCTGGTAGCTATAAAAACACTACACTCATATTACTGTTATAATTCATTACATCATCCGACCTATTAGCTGAATGTTGCCTCTGAACACAGCACGGTGTCCATTACTCCCAACATTAATTACTTGATGAAATAGGAGGGAGAATTTGATTGGAGAAAAGGAACAGCTGGTATATTTTTACAGAAAGATTTCCTCAGATTTACCAAATGGGTTCTGCACTTAACCAGAGCAATCTCACCACATTGAATTAAGGATACCCTAAAGCTGATTGTTTTTAGGTTTACCAACTGACCCTCAAAACCCTTTAATGACCGTTCACTATTTTACGGACAGAATAATCAAGAATCACAAATAATTTGTATAATTAAGAAATTAAGTTTAACATTCTGATGATTTTATGGAGGAAAGTCATTTAGGGGGGTATTAAGCCAAATGTGCAAATTCTGAACTGTTCCTTCAATCTTTTGTTTTGCATTTACTGCACAAATGCCGTATATGTTGCATAAAGTACCATTATGATTATGACAATCACTTTGATGTTTTCTCTGATGATATGTTTAAAATATCAATTGATTAAGGGCATGTCCCACTTGGATGACCTAATCCGCGAGTTCTGGCGAGTTTGCCCTCGACTCATACTCGCAGCATGGTCGACACGAGGTCTTCGTAACTCTCCTTCATGCTCGAGAGTGGTCTCCGCATACTCGAGGCCTCAGCTAGGTCACAGAGTTTTTTTCAATATGTTAAAAAATGCCCGCGAGTAAAAAAAGGTCGCCAAGGAAAAAATCAATACTTTTTTTACTTGTAGGTTTAGTCGTAGTAGGTCGTAGTAGGTCGGCATATTATTCGTGGGTAATCAAGGGTAGTCTAAGGTAGTCGTAGATAGTCTTCATCATAGTCGAAGGGAGGTCGAAGGAAATCGAAGGAGGTCGTCTTCACTCTCCACTATTCGGTGTCCAATTTTCCCAAAGTTAGTTGTAGCTAGTCGTAGTTAGTCGAAGCTAGTCTTCAACATAGTCAAAGGAGGTCGAAGGAGGTCTTCTACATAGTCGAAGGAGGTCTTCAACATGTCATTTTTTCAAACTCTTCTAAACTCGCCAATTAGGTTGCCCAAGTGGGACAGCCCCTTTACCGTTCGTCAACCTAGAGGTCGCATCTTCCTAGAAAAATCACTGAGCGTCAGATATATTCCTGTGTAATGTGCAAATTGGCCGAATTCGCCCGGAATTACAGGTAATCTCTGAGATGTAACTGTCAATAGCTTGCTGGCTGATCCACCCAGCTTCATCGTTTGTTGTGCTATGTGTATATTCTAATATGTTTTTTGCAATCTATAAAATGTTGAAAATTTAGTTAACAATTCTGCATTTTTAGTTTTAGCCTGAAAACAAGGCCTTTGGCCCACTGAGTCCACACCGACCAGTAATCCCCGTCACACTAGTTCTATCCTGCACACTAGAGACAATTTACAGAGCCAATTTGCCGATGAACCTGTATGTCTTTGGAATGTGTGAGGAAACCAGAGCACCCGGAGAAAACCCACATGATCACATGGAGAACGTACAAATTCTGGTCAGACAGCACGTTTAATCAGGATTGAACCCGGGTCTCTGGCATTGTGAAGCAGCAGCTCTACCACTGTGCCACTATGCCGCCCCATTTTGCTTGCTTTAAAAATTATTTAATACGATCAGTTGCTCAAATAGCTTGGTGACATCACCATGACTGGACACTGACAATCTCCTTAAAGTGCTGCATGGCATCAACAAAGTTTTAAAGTTGGTTTTTTTTTCGAGATACAGCGTGGAAACTGTCCCCTTCAGCCTACCGAATCCACACTAAGCAACGATTACCCCGTACACTAGTTCTATCATACACACTAGGGACAATTTGCAGAGGCCAATTAGCCTACAACCTTACATGTGCGGGAGGAAACCTGAGCACCCGGAGAAAACCCATGCGGTCACAGGGAGAACGTACAAACTCTGTGCAGACAACACTCATAGTCAGGATTGAACCCGGGTCCCTGGCGCTGTAAGGCAGTCACTTTACTGCTGTGTCACTGTGCTGTCGTGTGGTGCATTGGCTGAGGTGCAGCTAATGCCACAAATTTTATCTGATCTTTGTGTGCAGTTGTCTTTGAGGTCAGTAGCAAGTGCCATGCCTTTACCATTCATGACAAAACCCAGGTCAATGCTGTGAAAATAAATTGTTATCTCTACATTGTAAGCACATCATTATCAGCCTGCAATATTAGCAGCCCAAAGGGCAAAAGCCTTGGAGCAAGACTTGCTTTAAGATACTCTATAGGGCCTGTCCCACTTTCCCGAGGCCTCTGCCGAGTAGAAAGGACCTTAAAATAAAATCAAGATTTTTGTGATCTACGAACTCCTCCTCCCGACTATCTTTTTACTCGTGGACTTTTTTGTCATGTTGGAAAAAAACGTCCCGACTTACCTGATGCCCTGAGTACCTACGGCTGGCATAACGAGCCGCTACGGTATATCTACGGACTCCTACGGACTAGCTACGGACATTCTCTGAATTTGAATCAAGGGGAAAACTCGGGAGAATTCGTGAGTAACTCGGGAAAGTGGGACAGGCCCTTAAGTAAGCAAGGTCTAGAAGAATAATCCTGTCTTTGCACTGACCAATTTTCCTTATCTGCATTGACAACCATAATGTATATCATGTAAACCATGTTTTACAATTTTGTCTTTTGATGGTAATTAAAAACTAGCAATCTTCTGACATTAAAGGCAGTGTTTGGCCAAATCTCTGCTGGCAGATATAAATGGATTTAAACAGCAGATGGTGTCAGAATGTTGTCTCTAACTCCGAGCAGACCAAGTTAATAACTCTTGTGTAAAGATTTGATGAAAATATGGTCCACTCATATCAGCAGGCATTGAAAGCCGTCTTCAATTGCCTAGTTTATTCATCACATTTGAACTACAGTGGCGTAGCCATGGCGTAATCATGACAGGAGAAGTTGGACAGCTCAACTTAATTTGTCACCATTAGCAACTGCACTGCTCTGCAAATCATCTGCCACAAAACACTGCAGTGTTATGGCCTTACTTGGCAGGTTGACAAGAAAAACATCCATTGCTCCTGCGCTTAGTGGAGCCCATCAACTTGGAGATCAGAGAAGTTTGGCCACTCTGCCAGCTCTTTACAAGAGCACAAACATGACAGAAACAGCTCATCGAAGGTTGCAGCAGCTTAGCCCAAGCCAGTGTGTGCATCAGGGTCGGCATCCCTGCCTTCAGCTGAGCTATACCTTGTAGCCATGTGGCCAAATGGACATAAGACAACGTGTGATCCAAGTCAATGGTGCTTTGGGAATAAAAGCTTTATTTAAAACAAATATTCAATCACCCACCACACTGTAAAAAGAACCTGCCCCCCTTCATATCTCCCCCAACTTCCCCCCTCTTACTTTATAGCTATGCCCTCTAGTTTTTGACGCTTCACCATGGGAGAAAGGTTCTGACTGTCTACCCTAGATACACCTCTCGTCATTTTACATACTTCTATCAGGTCCCCCCCTCAACCTCAGTGCTCCAGAGAAAACAATCCAAGTTTGTCCAACCTCTCCTTATAGTTAATACTCTCTAATCCATGCAGCATTCTGGTAATATTCTTCCATACTTACTGCATTGCTGCACAAATATGCTTTGTACACATCTGTGGCACAAGCAACTGTATAACAGCATGCCTTTTAGACTCTGATTAACAGATAGCAAACAGAAATGCAGATTGGTGAGATGGCACACTATTTCATTATATGGAAGGAATCATACAACAAGCAGTGTGCCCTTAATAAGGAAGACGTCAAATTTAATCAGGACGTTTTTAAAGACTTGGAGCAGAAAAGATTAGATATTGGTCAGAGAAATTTTATTTTCACACTGCAACTTGTTGAACTTAATTTCCCTGTAACAGTCAATGAGATAACTCAGATAATTTAGCAAGACATGGTGATATAGAGGGCCAGTGACAGAAGTGAATATGGAATATGTCCAAATTGCACTCTGCAACCATTCTACAGTTGTTGCTTTGAACTATGAACTAACGAGGAATGGTTATTTGGAACTGATTTCAAGTGTCTTCAGGAGAAAGATTGGAGGCAAGACATCTGCCAAACACAATTGAATTGTCAATTTGAAGGTAAGTCTCTGTATTAGCTAAAACTTGGTAAAAAAAATGAAGCAAGTCATTTTGCAGGATCATGGAAATAGTTGAAATGATCATTTGCAAAGTCCATGTTAATGTTCATCACAAAGGGGAAAAATATTTCCTTGAGCTAATACAATACAATACAATACAAAGCACTTTATTCGTCCCCGAGGGGCAATTTAAAAGGGCGCATTACAGTAGCTTCTAAAAATAAAAATAAAATAAAAAAAGAGACACAATCAACAAACATAAGCAGCACGCATACTGCACAATCAACCAACACACGCATCTCACAGACACACTGCACAATCACACAACACACACAGCACATCTACATTCAACACATAGTAATAATCTTCAACACATAGTAACATCCTCTAAAGTGCTTCCTTACTGCTTCAACCAGAAAGTGCCTATAGAAGGCCATTTCACTTCACATGTTCGAGTCAGTGATCAGCATTAAAAAGCAGGACAGCCCTGGGGATGAAGGTTGCCTTCCTCCTCTGTGTCCGGCAACCCGGACAGCGAAGTCTGCGTCCTGAGGGGAGCCACTCAAACTCAGGAAACAGGATGTGAGAGGGGTCCTGAAGAATCCTGCGTGTCAACCTCCCAGACTGTTGGTCGCATAGAGCAGCGAGAGTTCGGACGGGCTGCTCAATGATTTTTGAGCAGACCTTGACCACATTCAACAGGCGGTTTCTGTTTTGCAGGGTGATGGAGTGGAACCAGCTAGTGAAAGAGAAAGTTATTACATTTTCAATGAATGCGTAGTAGAATGTGGTGAGAATGTCTTTGTTAATCCCAAATGACTTCAGCTTCCTGAGTAGGTACTGTCTCTGATGGCACTTTTTAAGGATTTCCTCTGTGTTAGAGGAAAACCTTAGCAGGTTGTCGAAGGCTGTTCCCAGGTATTTGTATACCTCCACTATCTCCACTGGCTCCTGCTGGATGATAGTGGTGGCTGCCTCAGCCATCTGTCTCTGTTGGGGGGAAAAGGTCACAATCATGTCCTTGGTTTTGCTTATATTTAGCTCAAGACAAGACTTTTCACACCATACTATAAAGTCCTGCAGGGCTGAGCTGTGATGTTGTGTATGGCTGGGAAGCAGAGACAGGAGGACTGTGTCATCAGCAAATTTTACAAAGTGGCAGTTTGGCTGGGTGGATCTGCAGTCATCAGTGTAGAGAATGAAGAGAAGTGGGGAGAGGACACAGCCTTGTGGAGAGCCAGTGAAGGTGAAGAGGGTGTCGGACAAGGTATGGTTCACCAACACCCTCTGTGATCTGTTGGTGAGGAAGTCTATAATCCACAGAATAAGTTGGTGGTTGAGGTGGAAGCGGGTGATGAGCTTCTCAGCCAAAATATGTGGCTGCATGGTGTTGAATGCTGATGAGAAGTCTGCAAACAGAAGTCTGGCTGTGGTCTTGGGAATTTCCAGATGCTTATGAATGGTGTTTAAGATGAATATTTTTGCGTCATCGACACCCCTGCCAGCCTGGTAAGCAAACTGCAATGGATCCATCATCGAGCCAGTTGCCTTGGTGATGTGCTCCTTGATGATCCTCTCCATGGCCTTCATGACCATGTACTTTCAATATGGATTGAAGTCAGAGACATGTCGATACATGTAGAATTAACCATTAAAGACATTAAAAATTGATCTTTTCCATGAATGGAAAATGGTCGAACGAATGTTTTGCAAAAAAACATCATTCGATACAGTTAAATACTGTTCAAAAGTCATGGCATGTTGCAATGCAAGTCAGAACAAGTCAGAAGGCATGGACAGGTAGACAATTGAGAAGGTCAAATCGACTAGGGAAGTATGTTAACATACTGAATCTGTAAAGATGGTGATTAGCTGTGAAAAGTGTTGAGACAAAATTTCTCCTGAGAGGGAAAGAAGAGGTACATTTGTCTCCAGTTATGTAAGTCATGTGGTCAAAAGCCATATGTTGTAAGTGTTATATGCAATGGAAGTTCCTTGTTCTTAGGGTTACATCACCACCCTTGCTCAAAGCTTCTTTCTGCAATCCATCAGTTCTTGGGCATCACACCTGGATCTACCGATGTTCTAAAAACTTTGGGCACCCTTACTTCCCTGAATAATCTAGATAAATACCTGAGAGTTAATTTCTTCGACCGCTTCTATGCGAGATAAAAGATTTACAGAACAAGTGGGAGTATTTGTGTGTAAATGTGGCATGGACAAACGCATTTTATACTTACACAAGCTTTTATATACATTAACAATAAGGATCATTCCTTCTCTTAACATGTTCCTACTTTCTCCACCAATAATGTAATCATCACTTTTTTGGCAATGTTGTTTAATAACTTCCTTTAAACAATACACACACTCTCTCTCTCTCTCTCTCTCTCTCTCTGTTGTTCTTTGGCAGTGTTGCTGAGAGCTTTCCCCATTTAACTGAGCAACCATTTATGCTGAGACTTCAGTGGAGCATGCCGAGGGAGTTTTGCATCATCAGTTATGCCCTCCTGATTTCAACGTTTAACTAGTGTACACCTGCTCATATATTCCAGGGCACAATTGAATGATGATCATTGCTTCTCCTGGTGACCCTGGACAACATTATATCCTAATCAACTCCATGATGAAAATAAGTTACCTGATCATTCACGTCTGCTGTTTCTGGACCCTCCTTCATTGCCGGCTTTTAAATTGATGCCTGATGCATTCATAAGTGCCGGTTTCCATTTTGGACAGGAAAGATGGAGCAGCTGCTGCGAATTCTACAGTCTATAAGGAAATGTCAACCACGAGAGAGCATAGGTTTATGGTGAGAGGGGCAAAATTTAAAGGAGATGTGAGGGGGGTGAGTGCTTGGATCCCACTGCCAGGGGTGATGGTGGAGGCAGATACAACAGTGGCATTTAGATAGGCACATTGATATGGAGGAAAAAGGACACGAAGCGCCATAGTAGCAGGTCTAGCAGCATTCCTGGAGAATATGGATAGGTGACCCTTCTTCAGACCTGAAACATCACCTATCCATGTTCTGCAGGGATGCTGCCTGACCTGCTGAGTAACTCCAGCACCTTATGTCCTTTTGTGAATTAACCAGCATTCGCAGTTTTTCATTTCTGGATATTGAGGGATATGGATCATGTGCAGGCAGATGAGATTAGTTTATCTTTGCATTATTTTTGGCACAGACATTGTGGGCCAAAGAGTTTGTTCCTGTGCTGTACTGTTTTACATTCTATATAATGTGAAAGTGCAGACTAGAGTCCCACACTTCAGCTGTTAATGGCCACGCTATTCTTTCGGCCGCACGATTCATTCAGCCTGCCACAGTCTCTCCACACTAGTTTAGATTGGTTTAGTTCAGAGGTACAGCATGGAGACAGACTCTTCGGCTCGGAGTCCACACCAACCATTGAACACTCGTTCTGTGTTATCTCACTTGTTCATCTGCTCCCCACACACTAGAGACAATTTTACAGAGGCCAATTAACCTGCAAACCCGCACACCTTTGTCCTCCCCCCACATGTGTGGGATGGGAGGATTAGGAACACCCGGAGGAAACCCACACGGTCACAGGGAGAACTTGCAAACTCAACATAGACAGCACCCAAGGTCAGGGTTTAACCAGGTTCTCTGGCACTGTGAGGCAGCAGTTCTACCAGCTGTGCCACAGTGCCTGCCGCCCATTGAGCAAACCCTAGGGAGCTGCTGAATTTGCTGAAGCTTTCTGGTATTAACAGAATGTGCCACAGTGTGGAGTGCTGAGGGAACTGGCTGTCAGGAATGCTTTCCATATTTGATGAGATAATGCCTCCAATCAGTGTTGATTCCATTTGTGCTCTTGTTCCTGGGAATACACCCTGAGTTCTCAGAGAAATACCATTGCAGATTGGCAAATTATATTGAGTCATCTTGGGCTACAATCATTCTGTGTCAGCTTTACAATATAGTAATTTATTTCTCTTTTTGTTCCAGCTGACGTTTATGACATGAAAAATGAACATGAAAGAACCCTGCTGTTACAAATGCCTGTCTCCATGGTATTAATGTGTACATTATTAAGGTCAGCCAGCAACAGCAAGGAAAGATCCTCAGAGTTGCTTAATATTCACCCACTTCATGTAGCTGTCAACCATAAAAAATCCTCAGGTCAGTGAGAACATTCAGGGAACTTCTGAACTTCACTGTATAAAACAACACAAGATCAATGCATCACTTAAAAGAACATAAAGCCAACAAGAATTATAAAGTCTAGATGAACTATAAAGACTCTTGCTTCTGGTGTTAACAATTTAAAGTCACTGTTAAGTGGTTTCTGTACTTCCTTTCTCCTCCATTGTTATTTTGCTGGACTTGTTATTCCTGGTATTGTGGGAATATTTTTCTATTGGAAATTCCAGTTGCTGAGCAGATTTACTGTTTGTTGACCACTGGTTTGCAGTCTTTCATGTAGGTGTCCGCTGTGAGTGTACTGACAGGGTACTTCCTGTTCTGCACAAGGAACCATATTCCTATGTCTCTGCACACTACAATGGTGTTATTTTCCCCAGATATCTCAAGTTCCTTAAGGTATTTTTCCATTGTGGAACTTTCATTTCCTGTTACAGTGTTGCACCTCTTCCTTTCTAAATGTTATTGGAGAAAAACAAAGCCTGTTGGGGATTTCACAGATACAGCTTCTCTTCTGCACCACAGTGCAGCGGTAGAGTTGCTGTCTTACAGCGCCATGGACCCGGGTTTGATCCTGACCATGGGTGCTGTCTGTACGAAGTTTGTACGTTCTCCCGGTGACTGCTTGGGTTTTCTCCGGGTGCTCCGGTTTCCTCCCACACTCCAAAGACGTACAGGTTTGTAGATTAATTGGCCAGTAAAAATTGTAAATTGTTCCTATTGTGTGGGATAGTGCTAATATATGGGGACCAGTGGTTGGCATGGATTCAGCGGGCGGAATAGCCTGTTTCCGCATTGTATCTCTAAACTAAACTAAGTTGTTGAATTGGATAGTGAGGGGCAGAGTCCGATACCCACCCCTCAAACAAGGTAATGGATATCATCCCAGAGGGCCACAACAGTAGCATGGGTGTTTTTCTTAAACATAAATGCGAATACTACCAAGTATGACACCAATGCATGTGTAGATGCTGAGAATGCCTGAAGAGTTTTTGCATTGAGTTTGCTTTGTAGATATCTTTTATTCTGAATAAAGTTTTAGTTTTATAGTTTTATTTTGAGATACAGCGCGGAAACAGGCCCTTCAGCCCACTGAGTCCGCACCGACCAGCGATCACCGCACACTAACACTGGTCCTACACATTAGGGACAATTTACACTTATATCAAGCCAATTAACCTACAAACCTGTGTGGGAGGAAACCAATGAGCTCGGAGAAAACCCACGCGGTCATGGGAAGAACGTACAAACTCCCTATTTACAGCACACAAAGTCGGGATCGAACCCTGGTCTCTGGTGCTGCAAGCGCTGTAAGGCAGCAACTCTACCACTGCACCACCAGGGCGGGGAGGATTGGAAATATCAAAATGCAGCTTCCTTTACAAAGGCTGCCATGCTTTACAGATATCTTCGAATTTCACTGAGCGTACTGTATCAACAGAGAAAACTTAGTACAGGCCTGCGGTTTTCTGAGCGATTACAATTTTGTACATCTTGCTCTTATTACCAGTTGATGGTTCACTTTGACAGGAGAGTGACAAATTAATTTGTGTGAACTCATGGAATTTTATTTCTCTTTAGACGGTAATTAATTCTCCAAACCTGGTTTGCAATAAAACAGCAGACAAATTGATCTTCAAAGATATCTGTCACTTATTCTATTTGAAATCTATCTAATTGTTAGAACATTTCAGGACCTGTCAAAGTTGTGATGTGGACATTTGGATTGTGTGAATGGGGTAGAGGAATGCTGAGCGCATCATAATCATAATCATACGTCATTAGCCAAGTATGTTTTGCAACATACAAGGAATTTGACTTGCTGTACAGCCATACCAATAAAAAGCAACAAGACACATAAAGTACATATTAACATAAACATCCACCACAGCGACTCCCCCACATTCCTCACTGTGCTGGAAAGCGAGAAAAAGTTAAATCTCTTCCCTTCTTTGTCAGGGGCCTTGAGCCTTCCGGTGACGGGATGATCTTGGCTCCCATAGCCAGCGGTCGGGCCCGCATCGGGGGGGATCTCAGCTCCCCGCACCGGGCGATCGGACCTCGGGTCGGGGCTGGTCGAACCTCCTGCGGCTTTGAGCTTCCCGAGATCAGTCTCTACCCGAGACTGTGAGCTCCTCGATATTGGAATCCGCAGGCCACGGTTGGAGCATCGATCCCAAGCTCCGATGGTAAGTCCATGGCCTCGCGGAGGGGCTCAAAGTCAGTCTTGAGCAAGGCCGCCAACTCCATGATGTTTGGCCGCAGGGCGACCGGAGATGCGATCCGGAAAACAATCGCATCTCCGGCAAGGTAAGAGATTGGAAAAAAGTTTCCCCCAACTACTCCCTCCCCCAAAAAACAAACCAGAGAACATAAACACATACTTCATAAAACACACTAAAAATAACCAAAAAGACGAAAAGACAGACGACCGTTGGCGAAGCTGCCATCATGAAGTGTCCATTAAAATAGCCTGGATCTGCGTACGTAAGTTGTAGAGTCATTCAGCATAGAAACAGGTCCTTTGGCCTAACTTACCCTTGCTGGCCAAGATGTCTCCTCTAAGCTACTCCCATTTACCTGTGCCTGGCCCATATTCCTCTAAGCCTTTCCGATCCATGTACCTGTCCAAATATCTTTTAAATGTTGTTATAGTAAGTATCTACTACTTCAGCTTGTTCCATGTACCCACCACCCTCTAGGTTGGAAAAGTTGCCTCTCGGGTTCCTATTAAATCTTTCTCCTCTAACCTTAAACCTATGCCCTCTAAATCTTAATCCTTCGAACCCGGGAATAAAGGGTCTGCACATCCACCCTATCTATTCCCGTCATGATTTTATATACCGCAATATGGTCACCCATCATCTGCCTGCACCTCAAGGAATAAAGTCTTTGCTTTGCCCAGACCCTTTAGTCCTGGCAACATCCTTGTAAATCTTCTCCGCACTCTTTCCAGCTTAGTGACA
Source organism: Malacoraja senta (assembly GCA_038087875.1). NCBI lineage: Eukaryota > Metazoa > Chordata > Chondrichthyes > Rajiformes > Rajidae > Malacoraja > Malacoraja senta. The sequence continues at coordinate 3,163,387 of CM075986.1, read as the reverse complement.
TATTTCATATCGCATGGTGACCAAAACTGAATACAATACTTCGAGAGTCAGGGGAGAGGGAGACACAGAAATATGGAAGGGTAAGGTGTGAAAACGAGGGAACAAAGGGGACGAAGCTCAATAAAATGTAGAATATATCATTGTTAGCTACGGGAAGTTGACAACGAGGCATACAAAGATAAAATTTAATCAGGAGGACAGTCAGACTGGTCGGAGAACTAGGATGGGGGAGGGATGGAGAGCAAGGGTTACTTCAAGTTAAAGAAGTCAATATTCATACCACTGGGTTGTCAGCTGCTCAAGTGAAATATGAGGTGCTGTTCCTCCAATTTCTGTTGGGCCTCACTCTGACAGTGGAGGAGGCCCAGGACAGAAAGGTCAGTATGGGAATGGGAGGGGGAGTTAAAGTGTTTAGCAACTGGGAGATCATGTAGATCTAGGCGGACTGAGCGGAGGTGTTCATATACTTACCTTCACTTCCTTGCCCAATCCCCATACCTTTGTTTCCTTTAATCAATTGATACTAGCTGACCCCCATTATATGTTGTTCACCCACTGCTCCCACATCAGATGGGCAGGGCTAATATAGGCATTTGTGTTTCTATCTGAGATCTCTGTTACAGCATGAGTTTCTGAGTCCTGATCATTCCAGCTTTACACACTGTGAAAAAGACCACCATTTGATGGTTTCTGCAGTTGCTGGCAGATGGATTCTGATCAGTGTGAAACATCCTAGTGCTCTGGGAAACATCGCACACACATTCTGAAGACATAACGTCAGGCACAAAGCCAAACTCTTCCCTGCCTTCTCCAATTCGATTTGTATCCCAGAGGCCTCTTAGCAGTGAATGATCACTTTCACAGGAATTTTACTTCCAGAGACGATCAGCTTGAATTTATCTTAAAAGTAAAACATTTTTCATATCCACAAACAATGACATGCAATGTTACAGTTTGAGCCACAGGTCTCAGGCTGACCTGCACTACATGCTCTCAAGCACTAAAACAGGTTTTAGACTGTAACTTTGCTATTTTAAATTGCTGCTTCAAAGATAAATTTCTGAACCCTTCTTGCCATGGCGACACGCTCACATAAAAATTAATGGCCGGGAAAATTCATCATTGCTGTTTTCACACCATCCAGGTTACTTTGGTAGGAGTGCTTTGGAGATCTGTTTAGGCTTGCAAAGTGAATTTCTGCATCACTTCTAATGAAACAATAACAGCCTGAGTAGCACGTCCAAGGAGATTTCCACCCAATTTCTTTACTCAGTGCATCTCAAGCAAGAGGAATTATTTGCAATAATGATCACTCAAAGTGTGTAGTCATCCCAAGAACAACCACATGAATCAGTGAAACTAATTAAATTTTAAAAAGGCACAAAATGCTGGAGTAACTCAGAGGGTCAGGCAGCATCTGTGGAGAACATGGGTAGGTGATTTTTCAGGGAGAGAGGGAGAGAGGGGGGGAGAGAGGGAGAGAGCACACACACGCACGCATGCACGCGCGCGCACACACACACACAAACGCCTGCTCTTGCACTTTGTCGTTTTGATTCTCAATGGAGTGAATTCTGGTCAAATATTAGGTTTATTTTCCCCATTAAATGACAAGACTTCAATCTTTGTGGGATGAGCCAGAAGTCAAATTTCACTGCACCTTAATTGGTACATGTGACAATAAACTGACCTTGAAACCTGTGTTCACGCTCCATGAATGTGTGCGTGAAGAACATCCCTGGTGGCAGGCAATCTAGAGCCACCTTAGTTAGCATCAATTCAAATCGCCAGAAAATAATGGTAAGGCGACACAAAAAGGATGTCCCTGCTCTGAACTAATCTGTCTGCCTTTAGACTTTAGAGATACTGCGTGGAAACAAGCACTACGGCCCACCGAGTCCGTGTCGATTAGCGATCGCCCTGTACACTATCACTATACTACACATTAAAAACTATTTAGAATTTTCCAGAAGCCAATTAACCCAAAAACCTGCCTGTCTTTGGAGTGTGGGAGGAAACCGGAGCACCCGGAAAACCCCCCACGCAGTCACAGGGAGAACGTACAAACTCCACTCAACCAGCACCCATAGTCAATATCAAACCCGGGTCTGTCACTGTAAAGCAGCAACTCTACCACTGCGCCACCCTATCCTGTGTTTCCTCTTCTCCCAGCAAAGAAAGCAGACGCACACACTTGCAACTTCATGATAAATGTTGTAAAACTCATTATCCAGTGAACATTTATTGGCACTGTATCGTTCTTGATTGCAACAATCAACACAATGCCTATATAAAATATTGGTTTAATGTGCTTTGACTAACTGTCTGACAGTTTTCACCAAATGCTGAGAGGGATACTAATCAGTTGCAAATTGGGCAATCCTGACGTCATTCAATCTATGTTCAATTGGAGTGAGTGTGAATGTTATTGCTGACGGAGTATAACTGGGAATTGCATGAATAATCCCATAGGACATTCCTACCGCATTGCATGCTATCCGGAGTGCTATCTACCCATGGAGCTCACAAGGAATTAAAAGCACTTTAGCATGAAAACAGACATTCCACTAAGTGGCACATCTGGTAGAGCTGCTGCCTCACAGCGGCAGAGTCTCAGGTTCAATTTTGACCTTGGTTGCTGTCTGTGCGGAGTTTCCACATTCTCCCTGTGACCGCGTGGGTTTTCTCTGGTTTCCTCACACATCCCAAAGACATGCGGGTTCGCAGGCTGATTGGCCTCTGTAAATTGCCCCCAGTGTGCAGGGAGTGGATGAGAAAGTGGGATAACATAGAACTCGTGGGAACGGGCGATCAATGTTTGGCGTGGACTCAGCTAGCCGAAGGGCCTGTTTCCTGCTGTATCTCTAAGGTAAAGGAAAGTAAAGTAAAGACCCACAAGGCATGATAAAACAAGACACAGGGGAGCTGTAGAATTGCTGAAATTTGGGACTTCTCTGGTTGAAATAGGCTCAAAGGTGCTGTCCCTTCATCAACATCAAAAGGAAATGTATACTAGAATAATGGAATGTCTCGGATAAGACAACTAGCAAGATAAAGCAGTTACAGGATCGGTCTGACAGAATGGATTTTCGAAGGGAAAATCATGCTTGGCTAATCTTCTGGAATTTTTTGAGGATGTAACTAGCAAAATGGACAAGGGAGAGCCAGTGGATGTAGTGTACCTGGACTTTCAGGAAGCCTTTGATAAGGTGTCACTTAGGAGATTAGTGGGCAAAATTAGAGCACATGGTATTGGGGATAGAGTGCTGACTTGGATAGAAAATTAGTTGGCAGACAGGAAACAAAGAGCAGGGATTAACTGGTCCCTTTCAGAATGGCAGGCAGTGATTAGTGGGGTACCGCAAGGCTCGGTGCTGGGACTGCAGCTATTTACAATATATATTAATGATTTAGATGAAGGGATTAAAAGTAACATTAGCAAATTTGCAGATGACACAAAGCTGGGTGGCAGTGTGAACTGTGAGGAGGATGCTATGAGGATGTCAACTTGGTTCTGTTGCTGTTCATTGGGCAACGAAATTAAAATGAGTACAGAACTTCTTATCAATCACTTGTTTTGACACTCAAGTGGAAAACTAATTGCTTAAAAACTTGCATTCCTTAAATACCTTTCACTACCTTCAGATATCCCAAAGTGAATTTTGGAAGCAAAGGTCAAGGTGATGAAATATTTATTGAAGTATAGTCACTGTCATAATTTGCAGAGAATTGTAATAATGACCAGATGAGTGCCTTGAATTTCATTGTCTGTTGGTAGAAGTATTAAATTGTCACCTTGACCTCTGCTTCCACAATTCATCGCATCAATATCAATAGAATAAAGTACAAAGTCAGAGTACAATGAGATAATGCTTCTGTATAGTGTATTTCACTAGGCATATATCTCCAAGCAAATGTTTCATTTCTAACCATTGTTGCAAAAATATTGGCCTGAACTTCAGAGGTAGTTTCCCAGACATTCTTCAAAATATGGGTAGGACACAAAGCGCTGGAGTAACTCGGCACGTTAGGCAGCATGCAGGGAGAACATGGATAGGTGACGTTTTGGGCTGAGACCTTTCTTCAGACTCTGATGACTTCTTCGGACTCGAACCGAAACATCATCAATTCATTTTTCTCCAGGGAAGCTGCCTGAACTGCCGAGTTACTCCAGCACTTCGTGTCCATTTGTGTATTAACTAGCATCTTCATTTAAAAATACGGGTTATGTCCAATGGAGAGAAAACGGGAGCTTTGCTCAACATCTTATCCAAAAGTCTATTTCCAACAATTAAGCAGTTCTTTGATCTTGGAGTTTCAGCCAAGGTGCTGAGTGTTCAAGTCTCCAGTGTACAACCTGAACAAGCAACCTTTTGACCCAGAGGTGAGCATACTCCCTGCTGACACTACACTGATGAGATTCTGTAAAATGAAATGAATTACCACAACGTTAATGAACTGCTGAAGATAGGCACAAAAGCTGGAGTAACTCAGCGGGACAGGCAGCATTTTTGGAGAGAAGGAATGAGTGGCGTTTCAGATCGAGACCCTTCTTCAGACATTAAGTACTGGAGGGCTTCAATGGGAAAAGCTGCTGTTTATATTTCTGCAAGGTCCACTTGTTTGCCATGGCTCTGTCCTCTGCAGTTTGTTATTTTTGTTCGATAGCACAAAATTAGCTGATGGACATCTTTGTTTGGGTAATCATGGTTCAGCCATTTCTAATATCACGTCACATCCTTTATCAGTTATCTATCTGGAAAGGATACAAACATATTCTGTAATTTTGTACTGAGTTAAATTTGAAAATAAAGTCAACGAAGTATTTTAAAAAGATTTCTTCCAGATAAGGGGAAGGCTTTTAGAAGCTGATGAAAATGGCTGAATTGAGTGTGTTGCACTCATGGCAAGAGAATCGAGACCTTCACAGCAATGTTAATTCTGAGTGCATTAGGTTTTTGTAGAAAGCTCTGTAATGTTCTATGCACAGTTAACTGGCAATCAGGTTAAGTGATATTCACAAAAAAATAACACAATGTGCTGGAGTAATTCTGTGATTTTCACAATTCCAGACCTCCTTATTTTCTGGCCCTGCACAATAACCAAGTTTCCACAACAGAATATCCAATCTTTTAAGTTAATATCAATGATCATAACAATGTATTCATAGCAATTTTCTTAATTCTGAGGAATCAAAAATAATACTACCATAGATTTTAAAAATGCATTATCTAATGAAGATAAATTCTGATGTCATATTTCTTTAATGCTAAATGGTTAATAAATGCCTATATTTCATAATTCACAATTTTGGTAAAATGTCGATGCACTTTGTACAGTTCTGGTCACCGAACGATAGGAAGGGCATAATTGCATAAGAAAGGGTGCAGAGGAGATTAATCTGGGATTTACCCAAGCGTTGGGTAAAGTTTTAGTTGTGAGGAAAGACTTGATAAGCCATGTTTGTTTTCCTTGGAGGTGGGGAGGACTGAGCGAGACCTAATTAAAATATACAAAATGATTAGGGGAACAGAAATTGTAAATAGCCAGAAACTCTTCCCCATAGCGAAGGTACCAACAAATACAGGGCACAGGGAAGCAAAGAGTAGGAGGTTTGAGAGGATCTGAGGAAGAATGTTTTCACCCGGGAGGTGCACAATCTGATGGGATGGTGGACGCAGAGATTCAGAGGTTCTGTGTGGCGGCAGAAGGCTCCAGGGATGTGTCCTGGAGCTGGAACCCAGTCAGTGGACCCGGCGGGCCATGGCCTGTAGAGGGAGTCACCAAGCCCCCCGCGACCATGCAGTGGCAGGCCTGGGCCACCACTGCGAAGAAGGACCCGGTGGAGGTCACTGCCTGCAGGGGGATGCTTGAAGTCCGCCAGCTTAGCCTCGAAGACTGGAGAGCCGAGGAGGAGGGAGCCACTGGTGACGACGGATGCGAGGACTGGGCCAGTAGGGGAGTGCCTGGGGTAATGCCTCCAGCACCTTCAAGGCTGGCTGTAGGAGGTGCCCCTGAGGCACAAAGACGATCGAGGGTGACAGAGGCAGCCTGGGGCTTACATGGATTGGGAAGCGTGTATTTTTGGACTTTTTATGAATGGTGCCAAAATGTGGTGACATGTACATGTGTGATCTATGCCATAAGTTCACTGTGCAGTGCACACACAACAATAAAGCACCACTGAGATCAACACTTTGAACCACTGTGGTATTAAAGGTTATGGGCTAAATGCTGGAAAATGGGATTAGAATAGATGGGTTCACATTGATCGCCATGGGCATGGCAAGTCAAAGATTCTGTTTCCATGAAGTATTAACCTTTGACATTTTGATTCAGTGGCTGATAAAATAATTCTCGAGATCACAGCCTCTAACGAGCTTATCTGGGGAGTATTAACTGCACGGAATGGGCTGCAACTCTTTTGCTCTACTGGCAGAAGCATTGACCGATTGTTCACATGGTGTGGAGAATGTAGGACACATATTTCCTCAGGCACAATTGGCATTCATCCCAGAGGAAGAGAGCCAAGAGTGGCCACACTTCACTGAAAGCAAAGGCACTTTCTGTGGTTGGCTTGGGAGGGTCCATTGTAACTGGATCCCATGAGAGCAAAAGGGGATAAAGTTCATGACTTCAGAAGACAGTCATGTCAGGGTTAACATAGTCTTTAATTAAAATCACACTCCCTTAAGACGTAAAAAAAGTGGAAATTTCCTTACCACTGGATATTATACCACTAATTTGTCATTTTCAAATGGAACAAGCCTCACATTTTCTCATACTATTTTGCAGCCAATGAACTCCAAACAGATGCTGTAGTGTCTAGGCTGAGCTGTTCTCCCTGTGTTCAGTATTTTCTCAGGGGTATTAGCACAACAGATGTAGAGAATGGCTCTGTTAACCTTGAAGCCTTCCTCCTGTGTGTCTTCTCCTTCAAAAATGCATGTGTGGTGCAATGATGCCCACCAAAGACTTTCCAAATAAAGTCATAGAGCTGTACACACGTAAATAGACCCTTCGGCCCACCTTGTCAATGCAGACCAAGTTGGCACATTGGGCTAGTCCCATTAGCCTGCATTTGACCCATGGCCCTCTAAATCCTTCCTATCCATTAATATATTTTGCCATTTATATGCAATATCATTGCGAGCATTCTTACTTTGAGCAGGAACGGAGGTTTAAATAATTGTGGAGTGTGCTGTGTAGGCTCGAATTACACAATCACGGACATACTTAGCATAGGAGGTTAAGCCCCTGTCCCACTTAGGAAACCTGAACGGAAATCTCTGGAGACCTTGCGCCCCACCCAAGGTTTCCATGAGGTTCCCAGAGGTTCCCGGAGGTTTATGTCACTCTCCCTAATGGTCGAAAGTGGTTTCCGCGTAGTCGAGCTTCTTCAATGTTCCGGCGATTATTTCAAAAAATTCAAAACCGGCCTCGACTAAAAATAGGTTGCCGTTTTAAAAAACGGTAATTTTTTAGTCGAAGCCGGTTGCGATGCTAGTTGAAGGTGGTTACCGGAGGTTGCAGGTAGTGGAAGGTAAGACCTCCCTGGTGGAATAAAACTGGGTGAAAAAAAGGTCTTACCTTCCACTACCTGCAACCTGCGGTAACCACCTTCAGGGGCATTACATGGTTTGGGATTTATAGTTCCCATTTATACAAAAACATAGCAGAGAATTCTGGACAACATTCATTTTTGTTCACGGTGCCCAACAGAATTAACACAAACTACATGCTAGAAATGGTGGTGTGATTGACAATAAATGCAATGTGACATGTTTTTTGGCTTGGAATTCCCTTCAGAACTCTGGCTATCCTTTGAACCGATCACACCAGGTTATATTTGATCCAACACTGGCTCAAACTTGGCCTAGTCTCTCGATCCTGAATTTTTAAAAGAACATTAACACTTTTCATACTCCCACAAGCATCCAGACTTTAACACTGACTACTTATGAAGGTTTTAATTTGCAGGAAGGAACCTCAGATGCTGGTTTATACCAAAGATAGACAAAAAATGCTAGAGTAACTCAGCGGGTCGGGCAACATCTGTGGAGTAAAGGAATCGGTGACGTTTCGGGTCGGAGTCCTTCTTCAGACTCTTTTTAAATTTTAATTACATTCTGAATTTCCAGATTAGTGCATCTGAGACTTTTCATCCCTCCTTCACACTGATTTGAAACTGCTATAAAATAAAACACTGGCTGACACATACAGAAGCTATTTGGCCCATTACATCCAAACCAGCTCTGAGGGGAGCAATCCATTACATTAATTTCTCCCTCTTGTATAATCTGGGAAGCAAACTTTCAATTTGCACAATTTGATCATGAATCAAGCAACTTTAATTTCTAAAAGGATTTGTCAAGATCTACTGTTAGGAATACTTGAAAGCACATGAGAGTCCAGGTTTGAAAAGTGATCACCCCTTCGTATAGATCAAGAGGATAGTGATGCACATCCATTAAATGCCTATGGGAGTTTTTTTAGAGATACAGCACAGAAATAGGTCCTTCAGCCCACCGAGTCCGCGCCGATCAGTGATCACCCAGTACACTAGCACTATCCTACACTATGGGGACAATTTTTACAACTTACCAAAGACAATTAACCTACAAACCATCACATCCTCGGAGTGAAGGAGGAAACCGGATCACCGGGAGAAAACCCACGCAGTCACAGAAATAACGTACAAACTCCATACAGACAGCACCCATAATCAGGATCGAACCCGGGTCTCTGGCGCTGTAAGGCAGCAACTCTACCGCTGTGCCACTGGGCTGCCCTGTTTCAAAGGCACAATAAACCAGGAGCATTAGACTCAAGTGTGCTGGATCATTTTTAGTGCACGTAAGACAGACATTGAAATGTGAGCAAGTGACAGTGGCCACTTATTTCCTTACTTTGGAAGTAATGGCAACAAACAGCAACCAAGCACTTATTTCTAGAGGAAACCAATGAGATGTTTATCACAAATGTTGGAGAAACTCAGCGGGTGAGGCAACATCTATGGAGAGATGGAATTGACGAGGATTCGGGTCGAGACCCTTCTTCAGTCCAAAGAAGGGTCGCGACCCGAAACGTCGCCTATTCTTTCTCTCCATCGATGCTGCCTCACCCACTGAGTTTCTCCAGCATTTTTGTCTACCTTCGATTTTTCCAGCATCTGCAGTTCTGTCTTAAACAGATGTTTATCACAGGTGTGCTAATGACCAGTCACATAATCCTTCTGCTTTTCAGGTTCAGTCTGATAAATGTTTCCTGAAACATTCGATCTAAGTAAAATCAAACCACCATCAACAGAAAGTAGTTCTAATTCCTATTACTTACAGTATGGTCAAGTCAGTTTAATTCCTGATTTGGGAAAGAAGGTGATTGTGCAATTTATTTCACCTGGTATTTTTGGCTTAATATCAAAACAAATTAATATCTGCCATTCGGAATATTGAGTTACTCATCAGGATCAGAAGACCCAGGGGTAGGTTCAATTTAAAACAAATTATTTCTAATGTCGTTAAAGTACTTTATAAAATAATTGGCATTTTATAACTTGAAAACAAATTCTTCAAAGAACACTCACTGAACTTGAGTGGTACAAAAATTACTTATGGTGGAGTTAACCTGACCAAATTTAATTTATTGAATTATTGTAATATATGGCACTAGAACATAGTACAGTACAAGACCAGGCCTATTGGCCCACAATGTCTGTGCTGAACATGATGCCAAGACCATCTCTTATCTAACTGCTCATAATCCATATTCCTCCATTCCCTGCATATCCATATGGCTATCCAAAAGGCTCTTAACTGCCATTATCTTATCCCCTGCAACCACCACTCCCAACAAAGCACTCCAGGCACTCACTACCCACTATGTAAAAAAAACTTACCCCACAGATCTCCTTTAAACTTCGCCCCTCTCACATTAAAGCTATGCCTAGTATTTGATTTTTCCACCCTGGGAGAAAAGTTCTGACTGTACACCCTATCTATCTATGCATCTCATTACTTCAATGGGGCGAACAGAGCTGCACGCAATATTCCTAATGCAGCCAAACCAAAACCATATAAAGGTGCATCATGACTTCCTGACTCTTATACTCACCCACTGCCCACACTCATCGATCACCGCCTCAAAAACTCAATCAAGTTAATAAGAGATGATCTGTCACATACAAGGCCACGCTGACTGTCCCTAATTAATTCATTCTCTTCCAAATGGAAATATATTATGTCCCAAAGAATCCACTTGAATAGCTTCGCTAATGCTGATGTGAGGCTCATTGGCCTATAATTCTCTGGATACTCTCTACTTCCCTTCTTAAATGAAGGAACAACATTGGGTATTCTCCAGTCCTCTGAGTCCTCAACTGTGGCTAGAGAAGATGCAAAGATCTTTGTCAAGGCTCCCGCAATCTCCTCTCTTGCCTCTCTCAATAACCTGGCATAAATCCCATCAGGTCCTGGGGATTCATTTACTTTAATGCTCTACAAGAGCCCCAACACTTCCTCCTTCCTAATCTCAAATTACCCTTGCTTACTAGTATTCTCCACTCTGATCTCACTGCCCTCCATTCTCTTCCCTTGCCCTCTGGTCCTAGACTTTCCCACAAGCAGAAATATCCTCTCCACATCCACTCTATCCAGGTCTTTCACTATGCAGTCACCTCTCATCCTTCTAAACAGGCCCAGTTCCTTCAAATGCTCATCGTACGTTAACCTAATCATCCCCGGGATCAATCTCGTAAACCTCCTTTGGACCCTCTCCAATGCCAGCACGTCCCTCATCAGATATGGGGCACAAAACTGCTCACATTACTCCAAATCTTCTTTGCCCTGAGTTAAACAACCTTTAACTTTATGTTATGATTTAAAAAAAATAACACTTGAGAGCCAGTCTCCATTATATTACCATTGGCACATGAGGGCTGACACCAGCACAGCTCATCAACATTCAAAGGGTGATAGAAGTTTGGAAGTCTTTGGTAAACAGCAATTGATGGTAGGTCTATCATTAAAATTCAATGTAAGGTGCTGACATAAGGAACTGTAGATGCTCGTTTCCAAAAAAAGACACAAAGTGCTGGTGTAACCCCACAACCCCATACCCCTACGACAATCCATCTGATGAATAGTCTGAACCTGAAACATTGCCTATCCATGTCCTCCAGAGATTCTGCCTGACCTGCTGCGTTCGTCCAGCACATTGTGTTTTTTTTTAAATGAACTCTTAGATTGCAGGAGCTGAAATTAATCGCATTGGAGCAAAAATTGGAGAGAAGACTTATTACAGTTGGGTGTTATCATTAGGGTAAACGGAGAAGTTTGTTCTCCTGAACTGATGCTTCCAGGACTAGGAATGCCATTTCAAAATGATGTCCAAAAGACAAAGGCAAATCTGTTTTACCCAGTGTGTTGGTGATGTGCAACTGTAAGAGGAGAAAGAAACAGGGTTAATTAGGACTTTCAAAAGGGAAAATGAGAGGAATGAGGGGAACTAATTTACAGGATTAACTGGTTTGCATGGAATAGCATGGAATTAACCAGTAAATTAAAATTAACAAAACTGCTAATATTAGAAATCTGAAACCAAAGAAGAAAATCTCAGCAGGTCCGGCAATATCAGTGGAAAGAGAAATAGTATCAACAATATGGATCTATGTTTCTTCTTCACCATAGAATTGGTGGACTGCATCATCTCCTTCGATACCATAATGACCCACCCAGGTCATTCCTTCTTCTCCCTGCTCCCATCAGTCAGAAGGTACAGAAGCCTGATAGCTCACAACACCAGAGTCAGGAACAGCTTCTTCCCCTCAGTTATCATGCTTCTGAATGGTCCTTCCATAAGATGGGTACTGTCCAATTCACCTCTACCCCTTTGCCAACATTGAGCTTTGTCGGTGAAACTGATGCACTACAATACTGAGAACTATATTCTGCATTCTGTACCTATTGTACATGTGTTTGACTTAATTGTATTTATGTACCATATATCTGATCTATTTGGATAGCATGCAAAGAAAACCTTTTCATTGTACCTCAGTACACGTGACAATAATAAACCTCTACCTATATCTGGACTCTCTGATAGATTTGTGTTTGACCAGCTGTTGAGTTTTATGGAGCAAAGACAGGGGTTATATCATAGATCAATAATGTCAATGAAGGGCAACAGCTTAATGAATGGATGGAGCGGCACAGTGGTGCTGTGATAGAGTTGCTGCCTTACAACACCAGAGAACTGGGTTCGATCCTGACTATGGGTGCTGTCTGTACGGAGTTTGTATGTTCTCCCATGTGGGTTCTCAGGTTTCCTCCCATATTGCGAAGATATGCAGGTTTGTAGGTTAACTGACTTTGGTAAAATTGTAAATTGTCTCCAGTGTGTAGGTTATTGCCAGTGTACGCTGGTCGGCACGGACTCGGTGGGCCGATGGGCTTGTTTCTACGAGGCATCTCCAAAGTCTGAAGTCAGGATCTCAAAGAGCTAAATGACCTTCTTCTCTTCCAGTGTTCTTTTGGCCATGCCACATTATTGTGGGAACACTCATAAAAAAATGTTCTGATTTGTGATCCCAAATTTTGGATTTGTTTTTCTGAGATGAATTTGCTTCCTCTGGGGTAAATTGCAGCTGTTCTGTGCAGCTGTTTGGAGCTGTAAATTCAAAGTGAAGGTCAGGCCATATTAAAAGCATGCAGTACTTCCAGCTGCTGCTGTTGGAAAATGCAATGCACAGTTTCATTTGAGGAAGAACATTCCCAGACTGAGATATTATTTATAGAAATTACAGCACAGGAGGTTGGTACTGACCCACTGTGCCTGCCTGTACCAGCACTAACTCTAATCCTTATCTCTCCACCCTTTTAAGATTTATTCATAAAAAGAGCTTATTCAATTCACTTTTAAATTACGATATAGTTCCGACTTGAATAGTCATTTGTAGCAAAAGGTTGCTGCACTTGTTCCAAAACGCTGCTGGCTTTCCCCTATCATAATTGCAATGATATTTCCCCACAGAAACCTCTTTATTCTTAATTATCTAACTACACAAAACACAATTAATCTCTCAATATCTTTCAGAAAATTGAAAACCTTTTTAGCTTCCCCTTAACTTTTTTATTCCAGAGAGTATTTTCCAATTTTCTGTACTTACTATAATCATTTTCTCTTCGAGATGGAGACTGATTGTACTTTATCAAGTCCACCAAATATGTATCTCTTGGCCTGTGTTATTGCCCTCTGAAGTGCTATAACAAGCCATCACATCAAATTGAAGCCAAAAGATTACCTTGCAAAGGCAGTGAACTTGAGCAATAAATGGCTGCATTGTCAACTAAACCTCCATCCAAAGAACTGGACAAATGCAGTTGTCTTTTAATGGGTTACTCTAATTGTCGTTCACCTTTAAAGTACATGCATCGCCGGGTCATTGTCCTGATGAAAGATCATCATCCTGAAATCTGAGCACTCTGTCATGACATCTCCACAGATGCTGCTCAACCTGCTGCGTATTTACAGTATTTGTGTTTTATTACTGTTTAGCTCAGTTTAGTTTCGAGATACAGCGCAGATACAGGCCCTTCGGCCCACCAAGTTCGTACCGACCAGTGATCCCCGCACACTAACACTATCCAACACACACGAGGGACAATTTCCAATTTTACCAAGCCAATTAACCTACAAATCTGTACGTCTTTGGAGAGTGGGAGGAAACCGGTGATCCCGGATAAAACTCACGCAGGTCACGGGGAGAAGGTACAAACTCCATACAGACAGCACCCGTAGTGAGGATCGAACCTGGGTCTCAAGTGCAGTAAGGCAGAACTCTACAGCTTCACCATTGTGCTGCCATTTTATTACTGTTCCTTTTGTTGGAATTCCTTTCACAATCTATTGCCTTATATTTACCTGCCATGAACTGTATTTGCCAATGACTAATGCGTCAACGCAATCTTGCATTAGACGTCATAAAATGCTTTGCTTCCTTACAAATAATTTCTTAAATTTGATTACTTGTTGAGGAATCTTGTGAACCGAGGGTCAAGAGACAGTGAGAGGTGAGGCCACTGAGTGATCTTAAAGCAGGTTTTATGGTTAAGCAGAAACTATATCAACAGTCAACGTTAGATTGGGTGGGAAATAAGGAATGGAGAGCACTGAGAACACAGCAAGGAAAGGCCACATGCCAAAATGAATGGCAAACCTCAGCAGGGACTGGTTGAGCCAAACAGTCTGTTTCCTCATTATATCTTCACTATATAGCGATGTTACAAAACTTACCTTCAGCGGCGCTGCAGTTCTGCCACTGGCCGTGTGCGCGACTTTGGCACCTTTGGGGGGGGGGGGGGGGAGGGATTAAAATGCCATTTTCTCCTGCTTATCGGAGGCGGACTTCCTCGGGCTGCCAGCTGCTGAAGAAAAATCGATTGGACTTCCGTTCCCGATTTTTTTATTTATTTAATCGCGAGACAATTGATAATTACATTAAAATAAAAAGCGACTTCTATAGCCTCAACGCCTACAGCGTGACGGATCGCATGAACGGACAAAACAAAATGTAAGTAGTTTATTTTACATATAAACTTGTTTCTTGGGATGGCTTTAATCAAATTTTACGATGCGAAAATGTGATTTGGGCCCCATACGAACTGGCAGTGTTTTTCCTGCCGATATGGGGTTCAAATTCACCGCAAATGCAACGTTCCAATCGATCGCGTTCCAGAAAATCCCACTCACAAGATGATTTAAATGCTCTTTTTTTTGGACAATCATGTCATAAGACCATCTAAATCGTCTATATTTTGTGTTATTGTCTACCCATAGTCAATATTTGTATACTAAATATCAGTTTTAGTCCCATGTATTGTGCAAAAAAAAAATAATTTTAATTATATTGAGTGGATGTTTCTAGATTAATTTATGGGAATTAAACATTAAATTCCTTCCATCTGGCATATGAATTCATGACAGTGAGATTTAAAAATCATGTTATATTGTGAATTCTTGTGTGAATGGGATTAGTTTGTTATTTGGATACTTAGGCTATTTAAAAAAAATCCTTTTCTTAAAAAATGGAATCTACAGGACATTCTTATTGGGAAAGTAGTGGGCAGAAAGGCATGTCATGCGTGGTTTGAAGAGCAAAAACTTGTAGTTTACAATTCCAAAATTGAAAAGTTGAGGAAAAACAAGGTGTACAGAGTTGCTTATTGGTTACAATCTGAGGAGTATGATGATGCTACTGATTATGATATGCCAATGTACCAGCTAGCAACTGATCTTCTCCATAAAGACCTGGTCTATTGCTAGAAATTGTAATTTATTTACCTATCTGTTACGGATTTACAGCATATAATACAATAATATTAAAGTTCTGATCTTGAGAATATCACATTTTTGAATTTTCAAGGCAGTCTGGGTGTTTATTACTATTTCCGTCACAACGTTCAATTTTGTAATTAACAACAATTAGGTAATTAACTAATTGTATGCTTTCAGGTCATCCAAGTCAGATGTTTTATATTTGTTTCAGAATGCTTCAATCTTTAATAACTGAAAATTTCATTCAGTTCTCTTGATTTTTAAGAAAGTTATGGACTTTTGACTGTCCTCGATCACAGCTTTTGTGTTGTCAATGGAAAAGCAATAGGGAACAAGATGATAATTTCCGAGTATGAAAATGGCCATAACCTTTTTAATACTGAAGATATGAAAGTGAATTAGGTGTCAAATTAAACTTCTTTTTATGCGTTGTCTGATGGGATAAATTGCAGACTTGATTTTTTAAATATCAAAATGTTGTAACATTGCTACACTATATGTTGGAATATTTGTTATTCTTCAGTTATTTGGCACAAATCCATTTCAAAAAATGTTTGGAAAACTATGGCCAATGTTTCAATTTGCTCCTCCCAGGCATTCCAATGGTTAACGTTTCATAAAATTTAGTATGACAAACCTCACTATATTTAACCCCTTTTCTTTTCATCAACAGTCCAGTGGTAGCTCTTCCAAAGTTTCCTCAGATGTTCTGAAATTTTGACCTTCATCTTTAAAAAATATAATTTGATGTAAACTATTTAATCATTTCCTCAACACTGATGAAGTTCACTTCACATGGGTTGTTAACATTTTCTGACACACCTTACTTTTATTTTCCTTTCTTTGCTTTCTGTTCCTCTCATCCCTTGTTCAGCTGCTTCTCTATTGTAAACAATTATCATCACACAGCTCAGATCAAATTTTAAAAATAAAAGACACCAACAATCAACTTCGCCCCCTGTTTTTCTTAAACCAAAGTCTTTTACTCTCGCTAGCCTTATTTCTGCATGCAAGTAGAATTCTAGCTAATAGGGTCTTAAATTGAATATATTGAATGGGAGTAAACAACGGCATTTTTAATTCATTTGATAAGAAGAAACTGAGTCCGTGGTAATTGACTCATTAATAACCATCTGGACAGGTATAATTTATTACGAGAACAAAAAAACGCTGGAAGCGCTCAGCAGGTCAAATAGTATCAGTGGGGAGAAAAACAGTCAAGATTTCAGGTCAAGGACCTTGGATCAAAAGTGAGAAAGCAACTGAGTATTAGGTTGCAGAGGGAGGAGAGAAGTGGGGGAATTATAAGGTGCAGACTAAAATTGTCGAGGTGACAATTACTTTAAAAAACAGTAATTAGAGAGAGAAGACAAAAAGGAAACAAACTAACAGAAAACCCTGAAGCCACATCTGGGGGTTTGGGATGCAGGAGTGGAGAAAAGGAGGAGGGGAGAGAGGGAGGGAGGGAGGGGAGGGAGGGAAGAGAGGGGGAGGGGAGAGAGGGAGGAGGGGAAAGAGGGAGGGAGGGAGAGAGGGAGGGGAGATAGGGGCAGGAAAGAGCAAGGAAGAAAGGGAGGGATGGGGAAGGGAAGTAGGAAGGGGAGAGGAAAGGGTAGGAAAGGGAGAGGGAAGGATGAAGGGATGGATGGTGGGAGGCAGAGAGAGGGAGGCAGAGGGAGGGAGGGTGGAGAGGGAGGGGGAGGGAGGGAGGGAGGGAGAGAGAGGGGGAGGGAGAGAGAGGGAGAGAGGGAGAGAGGGAGAGGGGGAGTGGGGGAGAGGGGGAGAGGGGGAGAGGGGGAGAGGGGGAGAGTGGGAGAGGGGGAGAGGGGGAGAGGTAGTTGGGAGGGAGGGAAGTTGGGAGGGAGGAAAGTTGAGAGGGAGGAAAGTTAGGAGGAAGTTGGTAGGAGAGAGGAGGGATGTGGGGTGGTAGAGAGAGAGGGAGGGGCGAAGAGTTGGGAGAGAGCCAGGCAGGGAATATAGGTACCTAAAATTCTAACTTTAATATTAAATTCTGAGAACTCAACCTAGAATGAAGATGGGGGTGTTAAACTTCTAGACCACTGCAACACCATGATCAAGTATGCTTATCACCATCCCTCACCCTCATTTTGGTACATCGGAATACCTGTTGCTGCTGCTGCTGCCAGTTTACAGAGACTGAAGCACGAGATGCCAAAGAAAACTATAATGCCATCTCAATCTCTAAGTTTGCTGATGATAGCACTGTTGTCGGCCACATCAACAACAATGATAAGACAGTTTACAGGAGATTGGGAAGTTTATTTCAGTGTCACAACAACAATCTATCCCTCAACAAGATGAAAGAGTTATTTGTTGACGTAAGGAAGGGAAAGTGGGTGCTAAACACATCCCATCCCTATCAATGGAGATGCTGCAGTAATAGTTGACAGCTTCGGGTTTCTAGGCAATCATACCACCAGCTATCTAACTTGGTCCCTTCACACTAATGCAGTGATCAAGAAAGCACTTTAGCATTTGTACTTTCTATGGCATCTGTGAAGAAGAGGCATGCCCATGATGAAGCTCTCCAAGTTCTATAGATGAGCAAAAGGGAGTATTCTGACGGGATGCATCTTGTCCTGGTAGGGCAACTGATTTTCTCCTGACTGACTGAATCTGCTTACTCCTCCCTACTCCATCTGTCTGAAGAAGGATCCTGACCTGAAATGTCACCTATCCATACCCTCCAAAATTGCTGCCTGACCTGTTGAGTTACTCCAGCACTTTTTGTTATTTTGCTCAATTGTTGTGGGGTCAGTTAACTCTGCCTACCATGCGCTTCTTGCCCTGCTTTGTCAGGCTGATGAATGATTTCCAGTTATACCTGATGCTGTTCCTTATCGGGCAGTTGCACCTCTCACTGACCAAGGGTTAAAGTCCAGGCATGACTGCAATGCTGGACCGAGGGGAATGCTGGGCCGTGACTGGAAGGAAAGGAAAGACGGTGATGGGCAGAGAGAAAAAAAAAGAAAACGGTCAGTCGTGAGAAACTGAGGGCCTCGATCATGAATGTTCAAAGTTAGATGTGAGCTGAAAGGAAATTCTGGAGAAGCTATTCAGGCAAACACAAACAGGATGCGGTGGGAACCTGGTTATCTAAGTCCCTACGGTGTTACTGTCAACAAGATTTACAAGTCAACACATCAGTAACATCCACTGTTCCATAAAGTCTGGATTTGTCCCCAACATTTAAAAGTGATAAATATCAGAAACCTGGCTAGAGTACAACCGATGCAGCAATCTTTTCAAAACGCCGATTAATTCAGGCCTGTACCCATCAAAACATTTTTGTCGTTGTAACGGTGAAACGTTAAACAGAGTGATCTTTCTAAATTAACCAATTCCTGGACTTACAGTACTACAAATGAGAGGGGTAAAGATGGTAAATCCAAGTGTGGCAGTGAAGAGGCCTAGTGGAGGAAGTGGATACGCCCAGCAAATTGGCACAGGTGTGAATTTTGTCTGTTTAAAATAAGGGACGTTTAAGGCTAGCTTGGAGTGGCTGTGCACGGGACTGATCCCAAGCCTCTGCTCTTACAAATAGGACCTCAGTTCTTCAATGTTCTTCAGGAGCCTTTGCAAGGAGCTGGGAGCACTTAGGCAACATTCTGAATTCGGGTCGGTACTGGGCCATTTGATTAATTCTATCCTCATTCTTAGTTTGGTTTAGAGATAGAGAGTGGAAACAGCATGTTACATTACATTATTTTTGGCAGTTTCTTGCCAACATAGAACAGTACAGCCCACCAAGTTGGTGCCAACCAACAATCACCCATACACTAGTTCCTTCCTACACCCTAGGAACAATTTACAGAAGCCAATTACCTACAAACCTGCACATCCTTGGAATGTGGAAGGAAGCCAGAGCACCCGGAGAAATCCCATGTGGTCACAGAGAGAACGTACAGGTGAATAGTATAGGTGTCAGTGATGATGGGGTGAAGGCAGGAGAATTGCATTAGGAGGGAGATAGATCAGCCATGATTGAATGGCGGAGTAGATTTGATGGGCCGAATGGCCTAATTCTACTCCTATTCCTTATGACCAACTCCATACAGACAGCATCATAGTCAGGATTGAATCCGGGTCTCTGGATCTGTAAGGCACCAATTCCTGGTCTTACTATAAATGAGCGGGATAAAGAGAGGTATTCTGTAGTAGTGGGATTTATGATGCATTTGGAAGCAGATTCATTTGAACGTTCAAATTCAAATATCACGTTAAAGTTATGCCCTCCTCTTTTTGATTAGATATTTAGTTTAGTTTATAGATGCAGCGAGGAAACATGCCCTTCGGACCACCGAGACCACGCTGACCAACAATCACCAATACACGAGTTCTATCTGACATACTAGGGACAATTTACAGAAGACAATTAGCCTACAAACCTGCACAGCTTTTGGATGTGGTAAAAATCCAGAGCACCCAGAGAAAACCCAAGTTGTCACAGGGAGAACGTGGGTATGGGTCCAGATCCAAAATGTGACTTATCCATGTTCTACAGAGGAGCTGCCTGACCCTCTGACTTGGGTCATTTTTTCCCCATAAACCAGCATCTGCAGTTCCTTGTTTCTACCATATGCTCATCATTCTTTACCCATTCTCGGTCCACCATTCATCCTCCCATCTGTCCTACTACTCGCCCCTCACCTCTACATTCTGGCTATCGCCCCTTCTCCACTTCCAGTACCGTTACAGGTTTCAACTCGAAGCATTGACCATTCCTTTCCACCGAGAGGTGTTGCTCAATCCGCCAAGTTCCTCCAGCAGATTGTTAACCGTTGTGGTTGACATCAATGTTCTTATTAATATTGATAAAAAATATTTGATTCCATGTGCAAACCCTACAAGGCCCGTTAACTGGGAGCTAGAAGCCTAACCCGCTGAGTTACTCCAACACTTTGTGTCTATCGTTGGTATGAACCAGCATCAGCCGTTCTTTGTTTCTACAGCTAGAAGGTGTGGCTGGGCATGTCTGCTCATTTTTCATCACCATAAGCACAAAGGTCAAATGGCTACCAACTGCATACCAATGTCTGAGAATTCTGATTTTATCAAGCCGTACTTATTGCATGTCGAATACAGTAACAGGTATGTTTATTCATATGTTGCCTTTGATTTATTTTTCCCTGTGTGACAATGGTCACTTTTACTACCAATATTTCATCTGCGCTCAATGCAGGCAAATCAGCAATTACACGAGTAAACGTTGAATTTTACTCAGAGAACAGTCGCAGTGGAATAATCTATCCTGCAGTTATGTCAAACCAATACTGCACAAAATTCTCAAATGCAGGTACTAAAAAATAACCAATGGGGTATCTCTGCATTAAAACTCATTAACTCTCCCAAACTCTAACCCCAAGATATTTCACAATAAAACCTAATCCTCTAGCTGGGCACCAATCAATGGTGGTAACTTAAATAACCACAGTTCTCCGAGTTACATTTCTTTTTAAGACCACTTTAGTAATCATCCGTTCTTATAACAGAATGTTACACTTTCTTCTCATACTAGTTTATTTTAATTCCAATTTTCTCTGGCTGGCTTCGTAACACGG